>SDVU01000731.1:0-11048 GCA_016256075.1 Dictyocoela muelleri | reverse complement strand
ATAGATCACTTTATTCATTTATATAGATCACTTTATTGATTTATATAGATCACTTTATTCATTTATATAGTTCACTGCATTTATTTTTATAGATCAATTTAATGAATAAATTATATTTTTTTAAAAATTAATCGTGTTTAAAATGAATTTTAAATAAATATTGCCTGGCTCGTGTGTTACTCGCTCATTTTTTATAAGAATATTGTATGAAGATATATTATTTTACGAATTAGTTAAATGTTTTTATTGAAATAATTTTTTGCTTCTTGGGTTTTCTAACCCCTCTATTTTTGAAATTTATGTTATAGTTTAAAATTTTTTGAAATTTAAAAAATTGTTTGGTTTTTTATTCTCCTCTTAATGTCGGTATACGAAAATATAATTACATTTAATTTATAATCAAAACATATATAATTTAAACCCGAGAGAATGTCCCCACTTTGGTTTTAGACCTTTGATTCCTGGTTTAATTAATACGGCACTATTAAACTGGCCAGAGTTTATCTGTATACGCTATATTCATATGTAGAATGAATATTAATTATATAGAAAATTAGCGGCTTTTCATATTTTTGTTAACCAATTTTTTTGCAGAGACATGTCGCTAAACTCATACTCACCCCGAATAAGACGAGTCTTCATTGTCATATCAGAATAAGTATAAGTAGGCAAACTGAATGTCTAAGGGTATTCTGTTTTTTCGTGCGTTTTACAAGAAAATACCGAAATATTTTGTACGAGTATAATGGATTTTTCATAGTTGTAGATTCGGTTTTCAAAGTTATAGACCAGTTTTTACAAAAGTTCCGACTACATTTTTTAAAGTTTTTGACATATTTTCCAATTTTATAGATTTTTTTTTTTAAAGATTAATTTATTTTATTAATAGACTCGTTTCTTACGGGCTTATAGACTCGTTTTTTATAGATTTTTAGACACATTTTGCCAGAGTTATAGATAGTCCGCGAAAATTCTAATTATATTATCCAGAAACCTCCTTATTGGACAATCGACTAAATATGAAACCAATGGGGTTATAACGAACTAGAATGAGTTTCTATGTTCATTTCTGGTACAGATTTTATAATAAGCTGTAATTGGTTGTTAAAGGCATGGAATAAAGTTTATTGGAAACATGGTGGACAAAAATCTTTTAATCATTCTAAAAGCTTTGAAAAAAATTGAAGTCGATAAACATTCTCCGATAACCATACTTTTCCTATGTGATCTTATGAATATTTCGATATCATTATGGGTAGTTCAAGGTAATTTGAATTCAAAGCCGAAATAGTATAAATAAAAGCGCTAAAATTACGAAACATACCCATTAAAAATTTCTCAAACCCGAGCTCAATACTGAAACAATTATCCAGCTTGAAAAATCGTAAATTTACGCGAAATAGACCAAAATTAATGGTATAAAAAATTTCCTAACATTGTAAGTTTATTGTAATGGAAAAAATCAAGCAAATAAAGAAGCTATGAGCTGTTAATTGATTCAAAAATTTTATAAAATTTGGATATAACATCTATTAAAGATGGACTCAGGGTTTTTTATAGTACTTAAATACCCATTGAGCTCCATACGTACATGATAAAAACCAATTGTTCAATACGAAGCAAAAAAAACTTTTTTATAAAAGATTTTTTAGATTCTATAGAAGAACGGATTTATAAAAATTGCATTATTGGAGATAATAATATACAAGAGAAAAATTTTTTATAAATAAATCATTTTTACGGATTACAAAATAAAATAGATCATGAAATTATTTAGCTTGGAATGACGGAAATTCTAGAAAGTGTTGATAGGGATTACTTGCATATAAAAAGAATTTTTGGTTAATGTTAGTTAGACGCTATTTTAAAGATTAGACGCTGTTTTAAAAAATGAAGATTAAAAAAGGAAAATTAAACTAATTGTTTATTCGTAGTAATAGTAAAGGCTGTATAAATCGTTTATCTTTTATAATCTTGTTCCTCCAAATTAATTGCGTAAGAATATCCTCGGGTTTTTCCTTCGAAATACTATTATTTTCTTTTAAGAATCGTTTAGAAAGAGACCATAACCATTCAATTGTCTGTGTATGAACGTCTTGATCTAGTGAATTCACGTAATTTATAGAGTAATTAACTGTTCTGTGTAGATATTCTGGCATATCTTGTAAAGCTCTTTCGTACGCCTTCCATTGGTCTGTTATAATATTTGAGCCCGGTAATACATTATCAATGATTACTTGAGCCATTGTTTGTGCGCTTCTATTCGAGAAAGGTACAGTAAAAGCATTTTTTGTTCTTCTCTTAATACCCCTACATACCGTTGTCCTTATACGAACCTTCTTCTATTATATTTTAGTTTAAAAAATAAATTTTCGTCAATTTCTTCAATCTTTGGTTCACCATTTTCATGAAGACCTCAGATTCTTTGGTTTTGTGTTGTTATATACTCACAAATAACCTCTCTATCTTATCAACATATTTATACACAGTAACTCTACTGATTTCCAAATCCTTTTCAATTTGTGAATATAGGATCTTGTATAAGTACTTATACATTATTTTAAAGGTCGAGAACATGTCTAAACGACAACCTTCGAAATGACTACTCTTACTTAAACAATAGAACTTTCTACACGATTTTACACATGAACAAATAAAACCATCAAATGAACTTTTTCTTTTTACGTAGCTTTTTGCTTTTTCATCATCACATAGTTCACATTTTAGATTGTTCTTTATAAGTCCTAATCGAGCTAAAAAAACGTTTTTTGTCTTTATATCCATGAATATTCTTTATAAGAAACGTTCTGTAACGTTTAAAGCTAGAATGTCTTCTTCTGAAAAGAGATTTTCTTCTTCTGAAAAGAGGTCTTCTTCTTTTGAATTTTTATTTATTGAAATTTTAAACATAAAGGGTGAGGGGTTTAAAATTTTTTCAAACAGCGTAAAATTTTTCAAACAGCGGCTAACTAACATGCTCCGAATTTTTAAATAAATTATATACAAAAAAACCACTATCAAGACGTAAATATAGCACTTAACATCAAGTAAATTCACATTATACAAATGAAATTCATAAAAAAGAGGCACTTAATTTTAAATATAAATAAGCAAAACAAATTAAGAGTAGTATAAAATCTTAACTATTAGTTAATTCAGCTCTAAATAATGATAAAATTGTCAAGGAATTAATTGATATTGGTACAACAGAAAACTTTATAAATTCGCGAATTGTAAAAATGTTAAATTTAAAAATTAAAAATACACAACCCAAGAAAATAATATTTGAGAACGGAAATTCAGCAAGTGTAAACAAAATAACAAATTTCAAAATAAACATTAAAGCATTTACTCTTAAAATCTTAAAACAAAGGGATTGATTACTGAAATAAGTGACTATATCATCTTTGTCACAAATTTGTTAAAATATAAGATTTTCATCATTGCTTTTAAAAACAATGGTCTTACTATCGATTAACAAATAAAAGATATGAATAATATAAGTTTATCTAATCTTAGTTTAAACACGATAAAACCTGATATGAATAAACTTGATAAATTAATTAAAGATTTATTAGTGAAATATGTCCATTCAAACAGAAAAAGATAAGAGATTAAAAATAAAACTTGAAAAATATACATTAGTTAAGGAAAAAAACAATACAATATTCCTCCGGGTTTTAAGATGAAAGCTTATAAAACATATTAAAGAGTTATTTTATTTAGAAAATCATCGAGAAATTAAAATTATTTTACAATTAACCTGCATTTCATAAAATTAAACCTAGCGGTGATGTACGTTTATCAATCTACTATAGAAAATTAAGCTCAATAACAAAAACCGAACCCCATTCATATCTCGAAAAACATAAATCTTTTATTGACTTATATTGAAGCTGCATATTTCCTTAAATTGACTTAAAAAGAGGATATTAACAAATAGAAATAGACAAGAGACGTAAACACCTAACTTCATTAACAAAATTGGGAAGTAAATATCATTTCACCAGAATGCTCTTTCGCCTGACGAGAGTACATAGTTTTTTCAAAAATAAATAACAAATTTATTAGGACATTTAAAGTTTATTGAATTTTTTTAGATAGCAGCCTTATATACAGTAAAGACATTGATGACCATTTTAAACACGCCGAATATGTTTTCGGAATACTAAAAAGACACAATATGGTCATAAATTAACATAAAGTCGTTTTATTAAAGATTAAGTTATATTACTTGGTCAAATAATAAATAAATAAGGAATTAGGCTTGATACAAAGCGTATAAATCAGCTCATTATAAAAATTCAAAAAAACTTAATATGCAGCATAGGAATATTACAATGGTACGGACCTTATATTAAAAATTTAAGTATTAAAATAGCACCTATAACCGATATTCTTAAAAAGAAAAAAGTAAAAAATCTTGGAATGAAATTCAAACTAAATGTTTATAAGAAAAAATTCTAGGATTTAAAGAAAAAAAAATCACACACACACAAATCCAAATAAAAAATACGAAATACACACGGACGCTAGTCTTAAAGATATAATATCTACTTTACCTCAAAACAAAAACATAATAGGATTTTTTAGTTACAAATTTAAAGACTCAGAAAATAATTACATTATAGTATAAAAGGAAATTTTAACCATAAAAAACATTAAAACACTTTGAATCAATTATAAAAGGTTCAAAAACAATTATATTTTACAAATAGCAAAACTTTTAGAAATTACGATAACACCCAATTTAATAGAATACTTAAATTAGAGATAGATTATAAAAGAGTTTTTCGCAGAAATAAAGCACATTAAAGAGAAAGATTACATAATTTCGGATTATTTATAAAGAGTATGCGTACTTAAAGGTACTTACGAAAATAAAATTTTAAAAATCTATAAAAAAACCAAAAGAAAAACATTAATTCATGGAACACCCGGGAATCACAAAAACTATTAATGTATAGTATTTAAACTTGTTTTTTAAATTTTTTCGATGGTTTTTTAAAATAACAAAAAAAATTCTTTAAAAGCATTTTTTTAAAAAAAACACCGCGTTTTAAATTTTTTTGTAATCCTTAGAATGTCAGAATAAATAGAAAAAACTTGATTTCGAATGAAAAAAAAGAAAAGATTTTATAAAAATGTCATTGAAGATAAATACAGCGTCAAAGATGCCACATTTCTTGTGGATGTGTATTCAGGCCGCCACAAATATCATAAGAAATTATATAAATAAATCAATTGTCGAAAAGAAAAAAAAAGGGAAAACCTTCAAATAAGAAAAACAGTGTGGAAATTCTCGACTTTGTTAAAATTAAATAGAATTGAACCCGTTGCTAACAATGGTTCAAATTCGAGAAAAAATAGAGGATAAATTTTCTGTAAACATTTTTCTTGAATTATAAGAAGAATGATTTATAGGCTTCAAATTACTTTAAAAAAGATTTCATATACATCAATAAATATAAACTCAGAGACGAGTAAAAGTAAACGGCAAATCTATTCACAAAATTTCATGAATATTGAAGAGAAATTCATAAAGGTTTTTATTGATGAATCATCCTTTAATTTAAATCTGAGAAAAACTATAGGAATATCAGTTAAAGGAAAGCCGGCAAGTACCCTGGTTTCGTCAACGCTTAAACTAATGTGAGTTAAATATCTGCAATAACCGAAAATTCGGTTTTGTTTACCCTAACATTTGTTGGTTTAGTGAATTCCGACAAATTTGTCTGTATTTTTGATCAATTAATTAAAAAATGCAAACAAAAATCGATTTTGAAATTGCATTTTTATACTTGATAATGCAAAGATCCATCATTCAAATATCACAAAAAAAAATTTGTTTAAAAGAAGGTAAATTTAATGTTTTTGTCTCTTTATAGTTACATGCTTAACCCGATTGAATTTGAATTTTGCGAAGATTAAATCTATTTTGAGAAGGTTTTTATCAAGTGGGTCCGATGAGTCCTTTACAAATCTAATCTTGAATTCGTGAACAAATTAACTACAGTTGATTTGCAGGTTTATTGGAGACATATGCGTCGTAATTGTTTAAAAGCGATTGCAAAGAAAGATTTTAATTAAAAAAACGATATTTTTAATTTATTAAAAAAATTTTTTTAACCTGTGTTTATTTTAAAAAACGCTGTGAAGAGTTTAAAAAATTTGATGCATTCGATTTATTCGACGTTTTTGAGATTATTCGACGTTTTTGAGATTATTCGACGTTTTTGAAAAATGTGAATAATTAAAAATCGGGTTATTTGCAATAGTGAAAGTAAAATACTTGAACGCTTCGGTTCATAAACCGGTTATTCTATCCTAGAAGTTATATCTAGAAATAAAACGACGATATAGAAACATATACGAAATTTATGGTTCTAATGTTCCTGTATTAGTTTTTTTTAATACTCGTATTTTTATTTACAAATTATGAAATTTAAAAATTCAACTCCTAATTCGTAAATAAAAATACGACTATTAAAAAAAACTAATACAGGAACATTGAATACCATAAAATTTCGTCTATGTTTCTATATCGTCGTTTTATTTCTATACATAACTTCTAGGATAGACTAACCTGTTTAAGAACCGAAGTGTTCAAGTATTTTACTTTCACTTTTGCGAATAAACTGATTTTTCTTTATTCACATTTTTTTTCAAAAACGTCGAATAACTCGCATGCACCATTTTTTTTTTTTTATTTTAAAAAACCCTGCGAAAAAATTTAAAAAAACGAATTGAAATACTATATCTAATGAAATATTTAATAAAAAACAAACTAAAAAAATGGTTCTCTCGCATGAGATGAAATTTTTTAATTAATTAAGTCACCTTCTTTTTCTAAAAAAACTAAAAAATGTTAATCATAAAATTTTAATTATTTTTAATAACAATCGATTAATACTCTTTTAAGCTCGTTTTTTAGTAATTTTATAATATAATTCCCGCTCTTTTATAAATTTTGGAAGGTTTGTTACATAATACCTATTTTGCTTCTTATATAAGTTTTAATATGTGCTCACAAGTTTTCAATAAGATTGGTATGATACCATCTTCTGCAACAAATCCCTGAGTATGAATCACTATTGTGTGGATACACTTTACACTTGGAACAGCCGTTTTATATGATGGAAATCCATCATTTTTAATTACAGTTCTCTCGTATACGTTATCTAATAAAAAGCTTAATGCTTTCAGAAGTTCTGTCTTCTAGAACAGCAAATTTAATAGCGTTTGTGTCTTCACAAATAATACCGATAACCCATATAGTCTTTCGAATATAATGCGCCTCCGATGTAGGAGATGTTATTAACATACGCATATTACAGGCAGTTTCGTATACTTGAACTGTCATACCAACTACTCCTATTCTTCGATCGACTAAAACATTATCATTTACAAGTAAAACATCAACAAAGATATCTTTGAGATTTATGAATGTATGTTCGGATACGCCACATAGGGGTCTTGTTCGGTTTTATGCCCACTTTTTAAAAATTTGAAAATTTAAAAAGGTGGGCATAAAATCGAACAAAAGCAATTTTTCATTTTTAAAATAATTATAAAATGATTAATAAATGTTCATATTGCAAATTAGCGTTTTAAAAGTGAGAAAGACACTAAAAAAATCCGTTTATAATGTAATAAAAGAAATAAAATCATGTGCAATAGCTGTAGTTCGGCTGAAATTTATATTATAACTTTAATACTATGGGGGATTATAATCAATGCATATCAAATAATTGTTGCAAAAGAATATAATTTATAAAATAAACATAAAAAATGATTTTTTATTTCTTCTATTTTGACAACAATATAAATATGAAATATTAATAAATTAAATGTGTAATTGATAATGTTTCCAATGAAACAATTTAAAATGCTGAAAAGTTTTCGCGTTAAGACTTTATGAAATTTAATAATACACATTAACTTTATAAGATATTAGTTAAAATGTAAAAAAAATTTATAATTAAAATCAATAAATTTATTAAAATTAAATAATTTTAAATTTATATTTAAACGTGTTTTTAAAACCATTGGTGGCTAAAAAAAAAAAAAATCATAATTAAGGTAGCTACAATAGTGGTTGACATAAAACCGAACAAGACCCCACAAAATGTGTAAAAATAACTGTTGAAAAATAAATGTTAAAAACGTTGATAATAAATTTGAAAAGAGGTTAAAATAAGGATAAAAAATAATGTAAAAATAGGGGATAGTAATAGGGATTAGAAATAAAGATTCAAGGTAAGTGTTTAAATAAGAATAACAAAATAGCTGTCAAAAATGTTTAAAAAGTTAAACTATATGATTGAAAACGGTACTTTTTCGAATAAAATATCACCTTTGCAATATAAAATTTCGTAAATATATAACTGTAAATTAAAGCTATCTTTATTTTAATGTGATAAGTCCCGCAATATAGGGTTTCTTATTATTACTCTACGGGTTTAGATTTAATGTACATTGCTTATCTTGCCAATGTACTACAAAACTAGAACCGCGGAGTAATAATAAAAAACAACTATAGTACGAGAATTATCACATTTAAATAAATAAAGTTTTAATTACAGTTTTCTCTCTCCAGAAATTTTTATATTGCTAAGAGCATTATTTATATCGAAAAGTAATGATAAAACAATGTAAAAAATGAGAAAAAAACTCTAAAATAGATTGTACGGGTATTTCATTATTATAGTCCGGTATTTAATTTTTATAGCTTACTAATTTCATTTTTATAGTCATTAATTGCATTTTAATAGTCTTTTTGTTGCTTATTATAGCCTCTTCGTTGCACTATTATAGTCCATTCGTTGCATTAGTATAGTTCCTTCGGAGTATTATTATAGCCTCTTCGTTGTACTATTATAGTCTCTTCTTGGGATTATTTTAGTCTCTTCATTGCATTATCATGTCCTACTTACTGGTTTTATCACAGTTACAGACTCTTTCATAGTTATAGTACTAGGTTTTAAAGTTATAGACACATCTTTTAAAAGTTATAGACAAATATTTATAAAGTTATATAACAATTTTTTAAAGTTAAAGCACATTTTCATTGCTATAGATGATCTTTGAAAATTCTGCTCGGCTAATTTCGCTGTTGTTCTTTATCGCAAAAGCGTTTTCTAGCGCAAAAAAGTTTTTATCGTAAATTTTTTTTTATTTTTAACAAATGTTATAATGAAAAGTTTTTTTTTTTGGCAATTTAGGCTTTTAATATTCTAGCCAACAATAGAAGCTCATAGTATTTTTTTTATCTTTATTAAATTCTTTCTAAATTTTTTTATTTATAGTATTTTTCGAATATACATTTTTTTAACCTATAGACATGAATTATAAAAGTATATATAAGAATAAAGTGAGCAATAAAGCCATTTTTTTATTTTTGTATAAATAACACAAGTTAGAGATGCCCATTCCTAAATTCATACAAAATCTTTAATTTAAAGTCTATGCTATTATTAGTGATATGATTATGAATGAACCTAGAATGTACAATTAAATGTTATAGCCACATATTTTTTGATTTTAATTAATTTTTTAAATAAGCTAGAAAACTTACTATGTATTTAAACACCACGAAATTATTTGCACACAAGATTTTAAAGTAAAATAATTATTTATGTGATATTATTGTAAAAAAATGGTGAGATACTATTATAAACAATTGTATATTACCGATTCAATTTATATTGACGTCTTTAAACCACTAAATAATTTATAAAAATTTAATTCCTCTTTTTTTTTAATATTACATTTTAAATTTAAAAAAATTTTGCGTTAAAAAACGTTTTTGAGCTAAAAATCACGTGCCGTTATAGACACATCTTTTCAAAGTTAAAGCACATTTTCATTGCTATAGATGATCTGCAACAATTCGGTTCGGCTAATTTAGTCTCGATTTATTTAATTTTTAACCTTTTTATTTTCGTATTTTTTAAGCCTTATTTTGTATCTATTTTTTAAATATACGTTAAAAAATAGAGGCTGAAGGGAAAATGGCTAAAAAAGGTTAAAAAAACGGGCAAAAAATCAAGGCTAAAAATTAAGGAATTAAATTAAAATATAAAAAATAAAACTAAAACTTAAGGATCTAAATTAAGAGCTAAAAAATATGAGCAAAAAATCTAATTTAAAATTAACGATAAAAATTAAGGGCTAAAAAATAGTGGGTAAAATAAGTGAAAAAAAATATGCTATAAAATAAGGGCTAAAAATCAGGGCTAAAAATTAAGGATCAAAATAAAGGGCAAGAAAATAGAGAGTTAAAATTTATGATTATTTTTAGGGCTAAAAAATAAAGGCTAAAAAGAGGTTAAAAATAAACCTATAAATACAAGTTAAAAATTGAGGATCAAAAATAAGGGCTAAAAAATAAGGGCTTAGGATAAGGGTTAATAAATATTAAAAAACGGGTTAAAGATGAATATTAAAAATACGGGTAAAAAAGGCTAAAAATAAGGGTTAAAAATAAAGGCTAGCAATTAAAGGTTTGAAAATAAGGGTTAAAAAATAAGTTAAAAATTAAGGGTTTAAAATCATGATTATAATAATAAAAATAATAAGGGCTAAAATAAATGGGTATAATAATAAGGATTTATAAATAAGGGTTAAAAAATAAGGGTTAAAAAATATGTGTTAAAAATAAATGCTAAAAACTATGGGTTAAAAAAATGGGTAAAAAATATGTTTAAATTTAATAAATCACGGAAATTAGCCTCAGAGAAATTTTAGCAGATCATCTATATTCAATGGAAAATGTGCTTTTAAATTTGAAAAGATGTGTCTATAACTTTGAAAAGATGTGTCTATTACTTTGAAAAGATGAGTCTATCACTTGAAAAAACTCTGTGAATATGCAAAAAAAACAGTAATTGGACTATAATAAGGATCCGAATGACTATGATAATGCAATGAAGAGACTATAATAATGCAACAAATAGACTATAGACCGCAAGATAGCTCAGTGGTTAACACTCTTGAATGTAAAATTTAAGTATCGTAGTTCGAATCCCGCTGACGTCACTCTTTAA
>SDVU01000729.1:0-11069 GCA_016256075.1 Dictyocoela muelleri | reverse complement strand
TAAGAAACATACTCTATGCTCTTACCAATTAAGATTTAGAAATCTGGAGGGGGGGTCTCTAACCCGTTGGAGAACCAAAAATTTTGCTTAACTTTACTTTTGACCATACAAATTTTAGGCTCAAAAGTAAAGAAGCCCTAATAGTTTAATCTCGAGAAATTGAGCTTATTTCAATAATATTCATTACCTCGACTCTTGTAAAAGGCGATTTTCTATTTTTATGGGGGTGAAACCCAGATGAGCACCTATATGTGTCTAAAAGTCTGAAAGAAATGGGTATATACTCTTAAAATTTGTCTATAACTTAAATTAGGTCTATGACTTTGAAAAAATAGGTCTAAACTTTGAAAAACCCTGTATATAAAAAATGAAATCTTGGGCATATAAAAATGAAATCTTGGACATATAAATATGAAAACTTGGACATATAAATATGAAATCTTGGACATATAAAAATGAAATCATGGACATTAAAAATGAAAAACTCTGTAATAATTGCCACTATTTTTCCCAATTATAGTCTTTAGACAATTGTATATCATTTTTAAGTAATACGCTAATAAAAGTTACACAAAGGCACACATACATGCCCGAATTTAATTTTATTAATGATTTATCAGGATAAAAGATATTATTTCCGTAAATTTTATAGTTTCATTACTTATTTTACCGAGATGCGTTGCCGAAATCATCCCAACACATATGAGAGTTCATTCTGCATAATTATAATATAAGACAAGTTTGATCATCTATACTACACTAAAACATCAGTATATTATTGACCGATTAATGTCATTACTAATTATTTATTAGACTTGCAAAAAATCGAACTTGATTATTAAATATCAGACATAAATTTCTTGTACAGTGACACAGTAAACATCATATAACAGAGCTTATATAATAAAGGTATATTAGAGTTTATTTTCGCGAGATTTTTGGGAGTGATATATTTTTCGTCTACATTTCTATAGTAAAAAAAATATTTTTTTCTAAGTAATCATCATGGGAAATTAAATATTTCTTTGTTAATCATAAACTCTGCTGTATGCATGTTTACTTGTTTCTAAATAAAAACACTGCATCAAATGTTATATTTAAGAGTTGGAACCAGAAATATGTTGGGGGTGTTTGTCTAAAGATTGCGGATTTCGAAAAATTCATAAAAATAAAGATTTTTTTTTGTATTTTTTTGAAATTCACAAAATTTAGACACAAGGTAATTTTTTAAAAGGATGCACGTTGTGCAAATTATAAAAAGTATTTTTGTTCAATTTTTATCTAGAATTATGCTGCATTATATTTCTCGAATGAATGAGCGTCTTTAATTCTTTATGTGTACTTAAAAGCTGTAGGAATATTACTAGAGCCCGAAAAAAGCCTTGTTTGGCAAAAAAAGTCGGAAATAATTGTATTTGGGAAAATTTATCACATCAAAAACACTTAATTTTTTGAGATAATTATAATATATGGGAATTTTAGTTATTAATCACGTATTTTACAATCAAGAAAGTAAAGTTTTGGTACTGAGTCCCACGAATGACCCAGAATTAGACCAGAAAAAGGTAATCTAAAAAAAATATGTTTTTACAAATTATCTCGACGTGATATAGCGGAAACTGAATCCTTAAATTTTTTTTGTTTAAAAAAAGGAAATATACACTTAAAAAATCTCTATTTTCTACCGCATATATTTTTTTAAGAACAAAAATTTTTTAAGGATTCAGTTTCTGCTATATTACGTCGAGATCACTCAAAAACATGTTTATGATCATGTTTTGAATACCCTTTTGGTCTAATTCTGGATCTGTTAAGGTAAAAAATAGTTTTGTCGACTTTACTATTTTTAATTTATATATTCATGTATAAACCTATAAAAAATACAAATAAAATGATAAGTAATGAAATTATGATATTAATACCAAATAAAAGACAGAAAATTATTTATACGAGTATATGATATCACATGGAATATTTAAGGTCTAAAAAATCTGTTAAAAAAAACTTAAAAAGTGGTATCATATCGATTTTTTATTTTTATTTACACTAATGGACACTATAGGGTAATCAAAAACTGATTAAAATTTTGTTTTTGAAAAGATATTTGTGTGATAATGGCGGAAATTCAGAGTATAAAAATAAAACTTATTTATTTTTTTATAAAAGGTCTTTTTCTAAAATAAAAATATGAATAGGTCTATTCCTTAAAGACTCGATTTCCGCTAATATAATATCGAGATTATTTCAAAAACATATTTTTTTTATCATTTTTCGATTACCTTTTTGGGGTCTAATTCCGGGTCATTTTTGGGAGTCAGTACCTCAAAGTTTTTAAGAGTTTTTTTCAAAACTTGGCATTTTTACTGGCTCTAAATATGAAAAATAAGCCGATGGGCGTAAATCAAGACGTATTCTTTAATATATTTTAGTCATCTGTAAAAAAAATCTTTAGCAAAAAATGTGATTCTTAAAAGATTTGAATGATCAATTTACATTTATCTACATAATTTTGTGGTCTTTTATCTTATTTTCATGTTGTCAATGAGAAAAAATGGTATAAATAAGAAAACAGATTTATTTTAATATGAGAAAATTAATAATAAATAAAATGAAATAAAGTAGACGGTGGTTTTTAAGATATTCAAAAAGGTATATTTTACGTAAACTCTAAAATAAATAAATCAAATATACATTTTATTGAGCATAATATGACCATAATAAGAACACAAGCTGTAATAGCCATGTATATTAGAAAGTACTATTTTAGTATACCTTATATAAAATTTTCTTAATATATTTTTTACGTAAAGGTTCTTTTTTACACTTAACTTTTTTAAATTCATTTTTATATGTATAAATTACTAACAATTTTCTAAAAAATATATTTATACATAAATTTTTACACAAATTTATACGACCAAAAAAATACTTGGAAATCAGATATAGAAAGATAAGCTATCTTTAAGACAGGTTCACCGGATTTATTTTCAGAATATGCAATGTAACCGTGTCATGCCCCTACAATAGAAAAAAAATTCGTGTTTTGTAAACATATGTTTATCTTATCCAATATAAAAAAGAAATACAGTGGGGTGTTTTGTCTCTGACCACCGTCCGAGGTTGCAAGGAATGAATGAAATGAAGGATTTCCCAAACGTATTTTTATTTAATTTCTAATTTATTTTATACCTTTATAAACCAATAAGATTTGTTTTTCTCCTTTAAATAAACCAATAATCATAGTCCACCATTTAAATCTTTTAATTTTCCTTAACCCTAATATTTAGATGTAATCTCATTACATCAAACATAGTGCAAGTCCTTTTTATGAATTATATAGATAATACACTTGTATTATAAAACTTAATATAAAGCTGAGAAAATATCTTATAGTGGTTAATTTTTAAGTTATAAAAGTTATTGTATAAGATTTTAATAAGGAAAAAATATGATCAGGGGAGAAAAGTTAATGATCATATAATAAAGAAAATTATAAAAAAGATAATATTGGCAGTGTAGGATTACATTAGGATCCAAACGTGCAGTCACAAGGTGAATTTGTTCTTTATTATCGTTTAAAATAACTTATCACCAGATATTCTAAGAGAGAAATATTAATATTGACGAAACAAATATGTATTAAAAAAATTCAGATATATTCTATCTTTATGATAAAAAATGATCATAAAAGTAAAAAAAAACAAGATATGTGATATAATTACGTGAGGGATTGGCTTGTTTAGTGAATGGATAAGACCTTTGCTGATTAAGAGATCTATGAATCCGTGAACCAATTTAGGAATTTTTTATGATTTTTATAATATTTCTTACCGGTCTGACAAATAATAATGGTTTCAGAGATTCTTCTTCGAAGTATATATCAGATTTAAGCACTTTACTAATCGTAAAAAGTAAAATTTTGATTATACTTGATAATTTTATAATATATGGTGAATGGCAATACAAAAATCCAAATTTTTGTTTCCATTTAAAAACGCAACCTCAATTATCTACCCAATAGATATTAAAACCATAAACCCATTAAATCGAAGTTAAACAAAAAATTACACCTTTCGAGTTTACATGGATCATAATAATGATATGATTCCTTCATAAGTTTAGAAATTAATATTTTAAATGTGTTCTTATATATCGATAATTCAATTGATCAAGTAGCCATCGCAATAAGATAAAATTGTTGATCAAAAGCTGAGTTGTTTGAACATGCTGAAAAAAAACGAATAATGCGGATTTAAGTTCGATGAGACCTATATAGACAGGCTTGATGAAGATTTAGTTTCTTTTAAATATATCTATACTGTAAATTAAAATAATAGCGCTTATATAATATCTGAATTTTCTCAATTTTTTTCGGCTCTCTTTAATTTTTTGAAAAATAGAAACATTAACCGAAATACATGATGCTTCTGATTCAATAATTTACGAGTATCTCGTAAAACTGTCTAAAGGATCTTGATTATATTTTTATGTTTTTTAAGAGATTTAACAAAGAGCCCCGAATATTAAAAATTATAACTTTATTTTTTTACCTAAGTAGATTTTTACGCAAAAGGTGCTTTTTACGCACGCTTTTTTTGAATTTGCTCGTAAAAATCACCATTTACTGTATTAAGAAAAATTTTAGGCCAAATGTCGCTGTCAGATTGCGAAAAAAATGTCGAAATAAATAAATATCTAAATCTATCTCTGACCCATGATGATACACTTTTAATACAAAGTTTATAAAGTTGTGGGGAATTTTCATAAGTGAAAAGGTTTTTTCTAGAAATAATTCCAGCTGAACGATATCCTCAATCCATAGCGTATTAAGATACGGTTGATTGCGTGAACTATTTTAATAAAAGAGATGGTTATCCTAGATATCCTCTGCTGTGAGAGAATTTGTCACTGATCATATTATTGTTTCGCACAATGAAGGATTACAAATAGTGAAGGTAAACATCTAAAATTAGGGGAAATTATGGCTACATTTTAAATCTAAATATAGGATATAAAGGAGGGATTTCAATCTCTAGCAAGTAGATTTCTATGTAAGAAATTTATTCTAAAAAGATGTTACAGCCTTTTTCATTGTTATAACTCACTTATTTCATTATTATAACTCACTTATTTCATTATTATAAATCACTTATTTCATTATTATAACGTACTTATTTCATTATTATAAATAACTTTTTTCATTATTATAAATCACTTTTTTATGATTATTATAAATCACTTATTTCATTATTATAACTCACATTTTTATTATTTTCGTTCAAAAAATTTACTTCTTAAAATGTGTTTTTCCCTTTTAAAGCATACGAATTAATAATTACAAATAATAGGACAACAATAGAAGGAGTTCGTAAAAATAGTGTTGAAATTTCGAGAAAAATATTAGAATCGATTCTTGGATTGCAATCGAAGAATTTTTATTTTGAAGTAATGGCAAGCATCTTAAATATTTCTATTTGTACACACAGAAAATTGTTCAAAAAATATTTAGCAGGCGAATTTCTAGACTTATCTCATTATAAATCAGCTAGAAAAAAACTATCACTCTAAAAGATATTTCTTTCGAGAAGAGATTAATTGCTTCTGAATTGTCTATAAATCATTGGGCGAATATAACTTCATATCTGATACACTATGTGCTCTCAACACAGATGGTCTATACTCAAAACAAACAGTTTCCAGAATTATCAAGAAGATGAATTATACAAAAAACTCTAAGTTTGGTTCACATTAACAGGAACAGCAATGAGAATAAGTTGTTGAGATTTCGGTATGCTTATACTTTGATAAATATAAGCGATGAAAAGCTTATTTTCTTAGTTTATACGGTGTTTAATCTACATCTCCACAAAAAACTAAGGTGCTCTCCTAAGAATTATAAATGCTTAATCAATGAACCGAATTGAAAAAGGTCATACAATTCACTTCTATGTGTTATCCAAGTAGGTCGTATTTTGGCCAGTAAAGTTAATTAGAAAGCTTTAAATCAGTTTACATAGTTGAATTCATCAATAATGATTTTAAACAGCTATGACACTATGAAATAAAGTATAGAGTCATATATGTTGGCACGAAAAGTGAGGGGCAATAAAAATGACCGGGCATAAAAAACTATATAAAAGGGTTTAGATTATTGTTTTATGCATTATTTATTTTTTTTTCAAAAATTTCTATATGCCAATTTATTAAGAGCTTCAGAACTAAAAGTGACCGTAATGTTTTAAAGTAAAATTAAAAAAACATTAATGAATAAAAAAGAAAAATTCATGAGTGTAAATAAAAAAATAAAAGTGACCGAGCAAAATTTTCATTAAAAAATTTAACCCATGGCAAAAAAATAAAAAAAATCGAAAATATTATTGAATTAACTTTTTTAAAGAATTACATCACCAATAATGTTTATCCTAACGATGCAACAGAATATCTGAAACGAAAAATAAGGAGAAAGTCGAAAAACCTAATGGTGAAGAATGATAAAATTTTTTATGTTGAAAATTCTATAGAAAAAGAAGTTATATTAAGATTAGATGTAGCTAGAAGAAATGAAATAATTAATTATTTTCATATGCAAGACCATGTGGGATTTTTAACTACATATTATAGAATAAGATCAGTTTATTCGGGAATTATTCAAGAAGATGTTGAAAATGTGGTTAAGAATTGTTAAATTGTTTAAGAGAAAAACCGCCGGAAATACTAAACAGTATATCACCCATAATACCAAATTTTCTATGAGAGGCAATAATAGTCGATACTATTGATTTAAGTATATATTCAGAACATAATTTAAATTACATATATTTTTTTTACAATGGTTGATTCCTTCACAAAATATGCATGGTGTTATCCAAGTTTAAGAAATGATGCATCATCATTTTCTAAAATTTTACAACGTCACATATATTTAGAAGGTATCTGTTCAATATTTCACAGTGATAATGGCGGCGAATTCATTAACAGAGAAGTTACATCACTTTTGGATAAATATAACATATTATCTACCCATTTAAGACCATACCATACACAATCTCAAGGTCAAATCGAAAGGTTTAACCGAATTTTAAAGTCAAGATTGCGGTGCTGTTTTGATTTTAATGAATTTGATTGGATAAATAAAATTGATAAAGTTGTTTTTCATTATAATAATAATAAACATCGAGCGACTGGAATGAAGCCATTCGTTTTATTTAAAGGTTTTGATCAAAATTTTTTAGGAGTATCTGAAGTTAATAACTCTAAGAATTTATATGATACTAAAATACGTCTTCTTGAATATGTGGAAACATATAGAAGAGAATATAATTTGAGATCAAATTCTATATTAAGAATTAACGACAAGGTTATTATGGTAAACCCATATAGGTTAAACGTTAGAAGAGCAACTTTCGAATCAATATATTTTGACGATGTTTATTTTATAACAAATATAATTTCTGAAAAAATCATTATACAAAAAGTTGATTCAATCGAAATTATCGAAACTTCAAAATATAATATCGAAAAAATTAATTAAATTTTTTTATTAAAAATTTACCCAGTCACTTTTTTTTATTTACACTCATGAATTTTTCTTTTTAATTAATTCATTAATGTTTTTTTTAAATTTTACTTTAAAACATTACGGTCACTTTTAGTTCTGAGACTCTTAATAAATTGACATATAAAAATTTTTGAAAAAAAATAAATGATGGATAAAACAATAATCTAAACCTTTAATATAGTTTTTTTTATTCTCGTTCATTTTTATTGCCCAGTCACTTTTCGTGCAACATTAGACACTATCTCTAGAAAATTTTTGTAAATTACCAAATATGGAAATATAAAGATATAATAAAAAAATCCTTATATTGTTTTATATACATATGTTAGATATCTGTTTTAAGGATTGTGCAGAATGTGGACCAGATCCAAGGTAGCTAACTTGGATTTAAATTCTTATAAAAAATATTAAATTTTAAAAATAATTAAATAAAAAATTAATTTAAATATAATTTTAATAAATACTGCTAGTTATTGATTTTTTATCGGCAGGATGTAACGCTACATCTACGTAAAATCGTTTTTACAATTTCTAGACAATATATGCTGAATATATAAAATTCCATAGTTTATACAATGTTTTTGTTGCTTAGTATTTCTTTTTCAATCAAAAAATTTTATGTTTGTAAAAATCCGAAATTATAAATTTCATCAATAATTTAAAATTTAATTGTTAAAAATTAAATTTATTTATAAATTATGAATTTTTGCTTTTGTTCAGAATGTGGACCATTTTTTTTTTTTAAAAATGGTCCACATTCTGAACAAGACCCTCTGTTTTTATATAAACTTTATGAGCCGTCTTATATGAAAAAATGATATCTAAAATATGTAATAAAACAATACAAGGAATTTTTATTATACTTTTACATTTTCTATATTTGGTAATTTATAAAAAATTTAGAATAAAGTGTCTAAGACACGTTATAATCGAATATTCTTGTAAAAAAACTAAAAAATTGTTATAAATTTTTATTAAAAAAATTCATGTCGAGTTCTCGCGATGAACTAGCGCTGCGCTTGCGGCGAGTTTCGTGCAGCGATTTTGACGATGTTTATTTTATAACAAATATAATGTCTGAAAAAATAGCATACAAAATATATTGATTCTATTAAAATTATTAAAACTTTAAAATATAATATCAAAAAAAAATCATTTAATTTTTTAATGAAAATTTTGCCCGTTCACTTTTTTTTATTTACACTCATGAATTTTTATTTTTAATTCATTAATGTTTTTTTTTGAATTTTACTTTAAAACATTACGGTCACTTTTAGTTCTGAGGCTCTAAATAAATTGGCATATAGAAATTTTTGAAAAAATAAATAAATAATGCATAAAACAATAATATAAACCCTTTTATATACTTTTTTTATGCCGGTCATTTTTATTGCCCGGTCACTTTTCGTGCCAACAATTACAACCAATTTTTTCTATATTTTTTTAATAATAAAAAGATGTGTTATAATAATGAAATAAGTGATTTATAATAATGAAATAAGTGATTTATAATAATGAAATAAGTGATTTATAATAATGAAATATGTGATTTATAATAATGAAATAAGTAATTTATAATAATGAAATAAGTAATTTATAATAATGAAATAAGTAAGTTATAATAATGAAATAAGTGATTTATAAAAATGAAATATGTGATTTATAATAATGAAATAAGTAATTTATAATAATGAAATAAGTAAGTTATAATAATGAAATAAGTAAGTTATAATAATGAAATAAGTGATTTATAATAATGAAATAAGTGAGTTTATATTAATGAAATAAGTAAGTTATAATAATAAAATAAGTGAGTTATAATAATTAAAGGGGCTGTATATTAGAAAATATCGCTAAAAATATTTCCCATTTTAAAAAGTTTTAATATTTTATTTTATTAATATTAAACTACTTATACGGTTGCAACTTAGTATTAAACTGCTTATTTTTAAATATTCAAATACAGCCCACTATTTTACACCAGAAAATTCCTAATTTTAGATAAGCGCTGATATTTACTCTAATTATAATATATTTTAGAAATAATAATATTAAAGTCACGATAAATATATTATTTTTTTAAAAAAAATGCCTGGGTGATAGTTAAATAGATATGAAAAAAAATTAGAATTTATTGTCACGCGATAATTATATTTTATAAGATTCATAAAAATAAAGTCGCGTATTCGGGTCAATTAGCTCTATTTTTCTTAAACCTTGGTTATAAATTAAATTAATATTGTTGGAAAAAAATTACATTTGACATTTTTTTCCAAATTACTTTTAAAGAAGCCTTTATAGTCAAAAAAAATATTTTAATACACTTGAAATCGATTTGCATATGAATGTCATATGTTCACAAAGAAAAAATAATATGCCGGCTTTTATACAAAGCGTAAATTCGACTGTAGGCGAATTGTCATTATATTCAACAAAATATAAAAATACGACAATTATCCTGGGTGCGAATTGTCGGGAGTTTTAAACGCACAGAACTTATAAATATAAATAATAAAAACTTGTAAATATTCTGACTAGTAACAGTCATTAAAAAAAATTTATAAAATATATATTTTTTTATTATAAAAGAAAATAAATGATGTAAAAATAGCGAGCTGACCGGGTTAGAGAACAGTTTACCTTAAGAAAAAGTATAAATATAAATGATACATAAAATTATTTTCCTAATTAATAAACTGAAAATTTTTTAAGAAAAATGGATTGTTACTTTAATTAGATATTTTTAATAGAAAAAAAAGGTAAATGGGGGTTAAATGGCGTCTTTGAGATTAAATGGCGTCTTTGAAAAATTAAAAAAAATTAAAAAAATAAAAATAAAAAAAGCAACTAAAAATTTATTTGCAAAATTAATAGAAACGTGTTAAATCGTAACTTTTTTCAGTTTTATGCTCCCATAAAAATTGTATTAGATACTCGGAATAGTTTTCGTTGCTTATCACTACTTTTCCACGCAAGAAACGTTTCATATGACTCCACAATCCTTCGATAGTCTGTGTATTAACAGCTGGTCCTACTGGATCAACAAAGTTAATAGAATGATTAACACTTCTGTGTTCATGATCATCATTATTTTGCAAAACTGAAGTGTATGCTCTCCACTGATCTGTGATTATTAAACTACCTGGTTCAATGTATTCAGATATTATATGATTGATTGTCGCCGCATTTCTATTTGCAACAGGGACAACGAAGGCTTTTTTGACCCTCTTTCGACACCTCCTATGTACCATTGTCCATCTGTAATTCATCCACGGTTATATTTGCGTTTAAAAAACAGACTTTCATCTATTTAAACAATTTTCCTTGTCCCATCTGCATTCAACCCGCCTATTTTCTCACTATTTGTGTATACATAATTACAAATAGCTTCTCTGACGAATCCAGAATACTCAGAAACAGTTCCCTATCAAATCTAAATCATAAGCAATGTCTTGGTGTGAATTTCGTTTTATGTATTTGTAGAAAATTAAAAAAATATACTTCATAGTTA
>SDVU01000728.1:0-11108 GCA_016256075.1 Dictyocoela muelleri | reverse complement strand
ATATAATTATAGTATAATATACAGTTGTTCCAGTGTGGTATAGCTGATTAAGACTTGGTCTAATATGACAATGAAGCGGAAGAGACTCTTCTAAGAATGTGGATGGGTGCGGCGACGCATCTATGGAAAAAGTAGTGATAAGTAAAAAAAATCATGAAATGGCAACTAATTACCAGTATCCTGCTGAGTCATTGATAAAACGAAAATCGCGTTTACAGCTGGGCTTCTGTGTAGCTTAGGAAGTGACGTATTATCGAAACACCAAGAACCAAGGTCTCAGATCCAAGGTAGGAGACAACTCTCTGTGTTGGCTGCTATGGATGTTGTCAGCATGTAATATATATATTATACAAATATGTGGATAAAAAATACATAAAAGAATTAAAAATTTTCTTGATTAATTATTTTTTAAAAAAAGGGTTAGAAATTCTAAATTTTTTCATAATCATAATTTTTTGTTAAGCTCTCACGCGGTCCTAGAAAAAACACTTGCCGGTCCTCAGGGTCGTAATCACTGGTATAGATGATTCAGAATCATCTTGTAATATTAATGTATCTTCAGATACTTTAAGAGAAGATAAAAATAGTGAATCGTAATTTATAAATCCCGAAAAAATAGAAAATTAACTATGGGATACGAATTCCTTATTTGCTAATTTGTCATCCGTCATGATTTGAGAATTTTTCAATGACTTAGTAAAACAATTTGTTATTGTGCATTCTGTGACATTATTTCAGGATTTATGTATGAAAGTCATTGCATCATAAAGAGTGATCTTTTTGATCACTTCTTTATTTTCTAAATTTTCATTGCTTGTGTATCGGTCTTCACCGACATTGTCACCAAGAAGATAATTGAAATAAATTGATTTAATAAAATAATTTTTATTTAATTGATTTTTATTCTTACCTCGTGAAGGTGGGTCTCATTTTGATTTTTTCTTTTATAGTTTTGATCAATTTTTTGGAGGGAAAATATGGGGGTAAAAGTTGTCTGATTAATTGATAATTTTTATGAATTATGATAATTTTATTTAACTTAAAGTTAATATAATTTGTAATTAAAATAATAATTTAAATTCAATAACTATGATGTTAGGCGACATTGGCCTGAACATTCTCCCCCTTCCTAAAAGGTTCAAATTCCTGCATGCAGCTTTCGTAACTTTATCGCCTTCATCTATGTACGCATTATTTTTCCCTTTTGAGATTCTCAATATTTTATATGGTCCTTCAAATTTAGAAATTATTTTGTCATTATTGAAATTTTTTTTATAAACTAAATCACCTACGTTAAACTCGGTTGGGTTCTTTATTTTTCGTTTATTCCATTCATCCATTTTACTTTTTAATTTTCTTTTAATTTCTTCATAATCTACTTTAAAAAATGTTTTTTATTGTTAAATATAGGTACATTAAAATAAACTTCATAAGGGCAATATCCTAGTGTGCTGTTGACTGTTAAATTTAATCTTTTACAAATGTTATTTGTTGTTTGTTTGATATTCATTCCGCGACACATTCTTAATGCAACAGATATTTCGCGATTTATCCTTTCAAGTATAGAGTTCCCGGTGGGATTGTGCGGTGATATGTAAATGTTCTCAATTTTATATTTTTCCATCAGTGATTTGAAGTTTTCTGAAATAAACTGTCGGCCGTTGTCTTTTAAGCATTTCTTAGGTATTACATATTTGGATAACCAAATATCTTCTAGAGTCTTACAAATGGTAGATGAATGAATGTTATTTATAAATTTCACTTCTGTGTATCTTGAAAATAAATCAGTTACTACTAATATATAAAAGTCTTCTTTAATGTTATTTGTTGAAGAATGTCTCGTTTTAATCGGCCCTTTTAGGTCAATAGATATCATTTCATATGGTTCGAGAGGAGGTGTAGTAAATTTTGTCATGACCATTGTTGGCTTATATTCTTTTTCAGTTCCGCATTTCAGACATTCTTTACATATTTTTGATATTGTCTTCTTCATGTTTTTGAATTGAATTTATCTTCTTAATGTATTTATCATTTTATTTCGGCCAGGATGAACTAACAGATTATGTAACTCATACAATAAAAAGTTTATTTTTTTATCATTTTTTTCAGTATGAATTTCGTATTTTAGTTTCTCAAAGTATTCTTTTATTTTTTTGATAGTACTAAGGTAGTTATAACTAATTTGAAGTTCGTTGCCTTTAATTTTAAATGAGCGTGATAATATGTCGGCTTTTATGTTTTCATCAGCATTGACGTGTTTTATAACATAATCATATTCTTCTAGTAAAATCAACCATCTATTCATTCTTTTTGTTAAATCACCTTTGAAAATGGGATTTTTATTGTCAGTATATATAATAATATGCGATCCAAATACTATTTGCTTAAAATGTTTCAAGGATTCAATTACTCCAAGTGCTTCTTTTTCAACGATTGTATAGTTATTTTCCGATCCTTTAAACTTTTTACTAAATATTCCAACAACTTTACTTTCTTGAGTCAATATTGCGCCAAT
The DNA here is from genome assembly GCA_016256075.1 of Dictyocoela muelleri. Classification (NCBI taxonomy): domain Eukaryota; kingdom Fungi; phylum Microsporidia; genus Dictyocoela; species Dictyocoela muelleri. The sequence goes on along the minus strand of SDVU01000728.1, from coordinate 8,593 downwards.
ACCTAAGTCAGACGCATCGCATTTCAATTCATATGGCTTGTTTAAGTCGGGGTAGTGCAATATATTTTGTTGTTTTATTTCTGTAAATATTTTATTCATTTTTTCTTCATCTTTGCATGACCATTCAAATTTTTCATTTTTCGATTTCAATTTGTCATAATATGGGGCTAATTTTTCCGTTGAATTCGGTATGTTTAACTTAAACCAATTTATAAAACCTAAGAGTTTTTCCAGTTGTTTTCGAGTTTTTGGTTTTCTATGTTTAAATTGTTCCACCTTTGAAATATCTGCTTTTATACCATCCTTTGTTATTATATGCCCTAAAAAAAGTACACTATCTTTGGCGAATTCACATTTTTCAAAGTTAATTCCAAAATTATAAGTATATAAACGGTCAAATACAGCTTTTAGTCTGAATAATGTGCTTTAATATCATCCGATGCTATTAAAATATCGTCTATATAAGAAAAAGTATTTGGCAGATCATTCAGTATTTTTCCTAGTGCAACTTGAAAGGTATAAGGGGCATTGGTAAGTCCAAATGGCATTCTTTTGAATACATATGTCTTGACCAAGACACTAAACCCAGTTTTATATACGTCATCTTCTTTTATTCTGATTTGGTAGAAGCCCTGATTGAGATCAAGCTTCGTGAACACTGTCTTTCCATGAAGTGATGATAGAATGTCGGTAATTTTCGGTCTCAAGTTGTGTGCCTTTACTGTAACACTGTTTAAGTTTCGGTAGTCTATGATAAGTCGGAGTTTTCTATTAGCTTTCTTAATAAAAAATGAAGGTGATATATAATTCGTATCTGACATTTCAATTATTCCATCTCTCAAAAGTCTTTGATGTGTGATCTTACTTCTTCTCTTATTTGTAAAGGTACTTCATAGTTTATTTTGCATGGTATAAATTCATCTCTAAGTTGTATTTCATGTTCGACAATTTCTACACATCCTAATTTAGGATTTTTTTTCTTTTGCAGAGTGTATTAATTCTTTCATTTCGGCTTCATAATTTTTTATCTCATAAATTTTTGTCTTTTCTAATAGATCATTGTCAATATCTATAATTTTTTGTTCATCACCATCTATCTCATATTATGTGCCGTCAATATTTATAATGTTATTTCTGATGTCCAATACTATTTTATTTTTATTTATGAATCCCATTCCCAAGAGGAAGGCATTGTTCAATTCATTTAAGACGTAAAATCTATCTCTAAATTTTGAATGAGAATTTTCGAAAATTGTAAACTCAAGCTCAATCAATGTGTTTGTCTGTGTTTTTATGCCGTTTGCCATTTTAATTATTTTCTGATTAGTAGCTAATTCTTTATATGTTCCTATGTTTTTAAGTTCCTTATCTGATATATAATTGTAGATAGATCCCGTATCTAGGACCGCACTAAATTCCTTTTTTGCAATTTTTATTGGAATTTTAATGGATTTTATGTTTGGAATAGGTTCTCTTACAGCAAGAACCTTATTATCACTGTGACTTGTTTTTTCAGCATTTTTGGTATTTTTGTAGGCGTTATGTTTATTAGTGGGTTGACTTGTTCTACTTTTGTTTTGAGCAAGACACTCCTTATCAGAATGTGTGTTGGTGCGGTGGAAACTGCAATAGTTTCTCATTCCTTGTTCATAAGGTATTCTTTTTTTTCTTCATTTTTGAAGTATTCTTTCCTTGTTTTTATTTTGATCATGTTATTATTCTCATAAAAAGAACTTGTTTCTACATCGTTCTCTATTTCTCTTGTCAGTATTTCAATAAGCATATTTTCTGTATTTAATATAGAGTTAAAGACATTTTCGAAGTCATGTTTTAAATATTTGGATAGCTCTAGCTTGGTACTAACTTCTAAACCCTAGAAAAATGTTTCCTGAACTTTGAACTTGATAACCATTTTGTCCCATACTTGACAAAGACCATGCTTTTTGCAATTTTCTTCAATCTCACATAAGTATTTTCGAATAGTGTAAAAGTTCCTTTGTCGTATGTTAATCAGTCTTTCATAGTATCTGTGTGCTGTATCATTATTATATTTTTGCTTTATGATTAGATTAATATTATCGTCTGTGTTGTTTGGTGACCAATTTGAAGTTGAATATTCATACTTACAACTTGTCTTAATACTTCTAACTGCGCATTGGTATTCCAATTGCAGATTCTTGCGAGTTCTTTAAATGTATATGACCATAAGAGAACATCTTGATCCTTTATTGATGTCAATATATTTATCTTGTGTAAAATCTTAAGGCCTGTTGATTCATTCCTATATTCAAATATTGCCGTGTCATATCGTTCATCAATGTATTGTGTTTTCTGCAAACTGTTCAGTTCTTCGTAAATCTTACTCAGTAACATTCTTTTATCTCTTGAATTCAAGTTGTATCGGTCTTCACCGACATTGTCACCAAGAAGATAATTGAAATAAATTGATTTAAAATAATTTTTATTTAATTAATTTTCATTCTTACCTCGTGAAGGCATGGGTCTCATTTTGATTTTTCTTTTATAGTTTTGATCAATTTTTGGAGGGAAAATATGGAGGTAAAACTTGCCTGATTAATTGATAATTTTTATGAATTATGATAGTTTTATTTAACTTAAAGTTAATATAATTTGTAATTAAAATAATAATTTAAATTCAATAACTATGATGTTAGGCGACTTGGCCTGAACAAGGAATTCGAAATTTTGGGAATTCGACATTTTAGGATTCTTATTTTGGGACAGAACCACTTCACACCTATCAATAAATTAAATATCCGAATCAGCCTATTTGAAACATTAACCCAGCGTTTCTCAAACTGGGCGATATCTTTCCAGGGCGTGGCGATTATTTTTTTAAAGGGGTGTTTATTTTTTAAGAAAGTGATTTTAAAATTTTTTAAAACGAAAAATCAAGATAAAAAAGCTATTTTACATTTTTATTTTTAAAATTTAAATTTAAAATAAACAAATTTATGAAGGTTTTTTAAATTAAATTTAATGATTCAATACCATAAGTGGTATAAATATACAATATATAACATTAAATAACTGTTGATTTTATAAACTTAAAACCAAAAATATTTTTCTATTATGTATTGATGTGATTAACCAATAAATTCCGGCCATTACTCAATATATGTCGGTATAAAAAATTTAAAAATTTTACAGTATTTATAAATACAGGGTTTTTAAACTTATAAACCCTTTTTTCAAACTTATAACACCCTTTTTCGTACTTATAGTCACCATTTTTAGACTTATATATCCATTTCTTTCGTACTTATAGATCCATTTCTTTCGGACTTATAGATCCATTTCTTTCAGACAAAAAGACACATTTTGCTAGTGTTATACATTATCTGCAAAAATTCGCATCGATAAATTATTTTTAAACTCTATTTTTGAACTCTATTTTGAACCCTTATTTTTTGCACTTATTTTTAGCCCATATATTTTAACCCTTATTTTCTAACCTTTATTTTTTAAAACATATTTTTAACCCTTATTTTTAACCTTTGTTAAAAAAAAGGATTAAAAAAAAGTTTTAGAAAATAAAGGTTAAAAATAAGGGTTTGTTGTTAAAATATAAGGGTAAAAAAAAATTAATCGATGTGGATTTTTGGGGATAATCTATAACTCTTGCAAAATGGTTCTATAAGTCCGAAAGAAATGGGATAAAAGTTTAAAAAGGAGTTTATAAGTTTGAAAAGGGCTTTATATGTTTGAAAAAGGGGGTCATAAGTTTTAAAAAAGTTTATAAATATGTAAATTTTTTATACCGACCTATTTTTTTATACCGACCTATATTTGGAAATGGCCTAAATTTAGATAATGTTTTTATTACAAACGTGTTTAGTAATTATGTAAATTATTTTGTCTCTTTATAAATCATTTTGATATTAGAAATTTAAATTTTTTTTAAAAAATTACAAAAATTTATCTTATTTTGTCTATGTTTTTATTTACACTTACACAAATTTGATAGAGGTGATGATTTTTTAAAAAAGTCTGAAGGGGGATGCGAAAATAGTCACAAATCAACAGAGGTTGTGAAACACTGTGTTAGGCTTCTCGTCCTGGGAAGCCAAGTTAGAATTGTTTAAAGAATGTTTATTAAATTCAACCATATTTATTTAATAAAGTTTCTTTAAATAGTTTTAGATAAAACATATTTAAAGATAAGGTTTCATAAGTCCATTATGAAACATTTAATAATATTTATCATTTTAATGTTAGCACCTGAGCACAGTCGCCTAACATTATCTATCTAAAATTTCAATGTTGTCTATATAAAAATGCAATGTTGTCGATATAAAATCACAATGTTATCGATATAAAATTAACATTTTTTATGATATAAAATTCCAATACCCTGTAAATAAAAAAATCAAATATAAAAATTTAAAAATCGGAATTGTCGACCCTCCACTAGATATATTGTTGTCACCCCTTCTGTAAAAAATATTTTAAATCAATTTTTTGACAAGATCTGAAAAATCTTTTTTCATGTTATTCACACGAGAGGTTCTTGATGGTATATACATAGTAATTTATACATTTTATAAAAAAATAATTTATACATTTTATCAAAATTCTTTAATTTATACTTCAATTTAATCGTTATAATTCAAATTAACGACTTAACATAATTTTTTTTTAATTTTAATTAACATTTAGAAAATAATTATACCTGAAAAAGTAAAATTATCAAAATAACGGATTAACTTTAATAACCTTAAAGATTTTAATCAAAATAATTTAAAAAAAAATAATTTTTAAATTTCAATAAAATAAATTTTCTAAAAAAAGTCCAAAATTTTTATAAAAAGTCTTAAAAAACTAAATTAAAATAATAAAAATTCAAATAATTAAAAAACTAAACTAAAATAATAAAAATTAAATTATTAAAACTAAAATAATAAAAATTAAATTATTAAAACAAATTTAAATAATAAAAATTAAATTATAAAAACTAAATTTTAATAAAACTTAAACTCACAAAACTCTAGCACCAATAATTATTTCCGAAAATTCTTCCAAATCAACAACATCTACCTTTACCTTCATAACCAAACAAAGCCCTCCAAAACTTGCATTAATAATTTTAAAACCATCTTTATCATTTTCAATTTTAAAAATTTGTCCATTCATCACATAATTATAATATTCAGGTACCTCATTATCGTTATTTCCCTTATAAATTGCTATTTCAACTTTATCGCCATTTTTCAATTTCAATAATTCATTGTGATAATCAAGAATTATTTTTATATTTTCTCCAGTCATGTGTGCACGTGATGTTTTGTTAAACTTTTCACCATCGATGTTTATCCCAATTATTGATAATTGTGATTTAAAAATTTCCATGGGTGATAAAAATTAACTATTAAAAATTTAAAATGTTAATAATGATTAATGGTTAATGATTAAATAGTTAATGATTAAGTATCAAATGAATTAATGATTAAATAGTTAATGATTAAAAATTATTAATTTAAATTGTATAATTAATTTGATACTTAATCATTTTTAATCATTAACTATTTAATCATTAACTATTTTAAATTTAACTATTTTAAATTTAACTATTTTTTAATTCATTTACAACAACCCATGAATTTCACTCAAAAAATTTCTTTAGAAATTCTTTATCCGCTCTCTCGTAAGTCCTACATTCTTGACCACGAACGAGAAATAAAAAATAAATGTGCTGAACATAAAATAAAAGTTTATATAAATAATAATGATAAATCAATAGATAGTAAAGATGATAAATCAATAGATAGTAAAGATGATAATAAAATAGATAGTAAAGATGATAATAAAATATTAATTCGTACTCGGTCATCTACAATTGATCCGCTGGCTATATTTACTGTTAAATCCTTTATAACATTAATTTGTCGTGGTGTTGATATAAAATATGCGGAATTAGTCTTTAAAGGTAAAAATCATCTGATAATTGATATAAGTCTTAAGAAAAAGAGAATATTTTTAAAAAGACGAGATAGACTTATTGGTCCTGATGGGAAGACTCTTGATATGATTCGTATGTTGACTAGTTGTCACTTGTTTGTTTATGGTCATACGGTCGCAATTATTGGTGATAAAGTTGAACAGGCTCGTGAGATTGTTGAGGATGTGATGAAGAATATTCATCCTGTTTATAAAATTAAAGAACAGATGATTAAGAATGAGTTTGTGGGGAAAGATGTTAATTGGAGAGATTATGTGCCGAAGATAAAAAAAAGTTTGAGGAGAAAGAAAAATAAAAGTTTTAAAAAGAATAAAAATAAATCAAACAAGTTGTTCCCTGATCCTCCAAGAAAAAGAAAAGAAGATTTTTTAATTGAGAATGGAGAGTATTTTAAAGACAAAGGAAAATAATTATTATTTAAAAATGAATTAAATAAACAGATTTGAGGTAAATAAGGGGTTAAGTTAGTTTTTAAACTAAATGGTCTTTAATTTAATTTTAAATCTATTTATTTTATATTTATTATAAGTCTGAGTTAATTTTAATTTATATTTGATTTTAAGTTAATTTTAATTTTATATTTGATTTTAAGTTAATTTTAATTTCATTTTAAAACGCGATTTATATTTGATTTTAAGTTAATTTTAAGTCTATTTATATTTGATTTTAAGTTAATTTTAATTTCATTTTAAAACGCGATTTATATTTGTTGTATGTCTACATGATTAAAATATTGGTGCTTCTCTATTTAAATTTAAATGGCTATCAAGAGGGTTATTGTAATTTCATATTTGACCGTAGATTCCACGTAATTCATAGCATGTACAAATATTTTGAAAAATTAGTTTAAAGCCAGTTTAATAATTTCGTAGAATACATTTCTTACGTCTTCAGGTGATGTCTCATCAACATTTCTTCATCCGAACCTAAAATCTTCTAGCCATCTTATAACACCATTCCGCTTAACACCATGTTCACGAGTTATTTCCGACTTTATACAAGACCATAAATTTATAATATTTTTGATATGTGTTCGATCTTCGATTGTAAATCCATATGAATGATTTACAACAGTGTTCCAAAACCTATTTTAGCCCATGCCTCCTAGTCTGAAAAAAAAATTGTTACCCCCCCCCCTATGCAAAACATTAGGTATTTGCTAAAAAAATTTTAAATATTTTTATTGCTTTAGGTAATTAATAGATACAAAATAAAATTATTTGTTTAATGAGACGATTGATTGTGATGTTTATTAAGAGTTATTTCATTTTAAATTATATTGACAATTCACCTATAAGCGAATTGTCGTTATATTTACCAAAATAAAAAAAGGCGAAAATTCGACTGCAAAAAATAAAATGGAAATTAAATTGTATAAAGGTGTTGTGATAGAAATAACAGTTGTAACATTATTGTCAGAATTCAAAAAATATATATGACATTTATAAGATTCATGTTTAGGATAAGTACTATATCGACGAATAAAGCTTATTCTAGAAAAAATTCATTATATATATATATAATTTACAAAAAAAAAATGTGAAGAAAATCTATATTAGTGATGTATCAGGAAAAAAACTGTTCTGATAGGATTCATACCGATAAAAATATGGACATAATTTTTTTTATCTGCGCATTGGCATGAAAAGAATCAGTCCGAAAACTCTCCAAAGGTGAGTTTTCGGATGTGTAAAAAATGAGTTCACGAAAACCTACCGAAAATTTTTTTTATTAAATTATTATTTATTAAATAGCTTAAACCTAAAAATATTAAAAATCACCATTAAATGAATGATTTCTGATATTTTATTTGATTTTTCTGTCTGAAAAATTACCATAAAAAATTATTTATTAAAATTTTTGTTTTTTCTTATTCAGTTTTGTTCTACAACGACTGAGAGCGCAAGCATCAGATTTATAAATCTCAATAGGTAAGAGCATAGAATATTTTTCTCATTTTGAATGTGCGTAAAATTTAGTGATAAATAAATAAATAAAATTAATATTTAGAATACAGATATGTATATTTATTTATCAAATGATTTTCCGCTTATTTGAAATAAGAAACAAATTTTAGCCTTTAAAAATTAAGATTTATGAATCAGAGGATCTTTTAAGTCGTTGAATAACCAGTTTCATTCATAAAAAAGGGTTTTTGGTTATATAAATTTTGCTTAAAAAAATAAATACATATGCGCTAGTTGTTAAAACGTATAGGATCTCCAAGATAAATTTTTAATTATTTTTTATTAAAGACATTAATATTTATTATAAATGATCGTGTATTTTCTGCTGCAATATTTTATTATTAAAAATTTTGCGGTGATTTTTCGGCAAAACTCACCGAAAACGCGGTACGAAAAGTCTCCTTCTGTGAGTTTTAGGCCAACGATAAAAAGCTGATATACGATGAAGGTTATATAATTTACAAAAAATGTGAAAAATATCTATATTGGTGATGTATTAGAAAAAAATGTTCGGTTAGTTTCATACTGATATAAATATGGTAGGCCAGATAGCTCAGTGGTTAACACTCTGAATGTAAAATTTAAGTATCGTGGTTCGAATCCCGCTGGCGTCACTCTTTAATAAATAATGAGGGAATGACATTAA
>SDVU01000727.1:0-11118 GCA_016256075.1 Dictyocoela muelleri | reverse complement strand
GACCTCGGGTGGTCCTGCCAAAAACAAGAAGCTGATTGTATAAAGATAAATGTTTTGAAGAAGATTTATTAACGTTGAGACGCGGAATCCATTTGGTGTTTTGTCTCGGAAGACGATTCATAGGGTTGTTTTGAATTTTTATTTTTATAGTTGATTTTTTCTAGAAATTTCTTAAAATTAAAATCACTTTTGATCAAATGGCTGTCCTCTAGGACATGACAATAGGTTTTTAATCTTTTTGAATTACATATTTTATCTATTTATTAGATTTTAAATTTATGATTTTTTTTATAAAATTACTATATTTACAGGGATATAATAGGATTGAATGATTTACGTGGAGAGGGTATAATAGGATTGATACAATATTTTTTTTGTTAGTAAATATAATTAGAAAATTAATGTTTTTATTGCTTATCGTGGCATGCAAGATGCGACTATATGTGAGACCCTATGCGGGAATATATTATATGCAGGAAGCTATCTATGTGAGAAGTGAGCACAAACGGGATAAAAAAATAAATAAAAAAGAGAAAAAATAAATTCATATTTAATTTTTAAATTTTTAAACTTATTTTAGGATCGCTTCCGGCATAGGGCTATCTATCGCACGCCACACTAATTAATAGGGCTTGAAAAATCCAGTTCTGAAAAATCCAGTTCATAAAAATCCGGATTTTTTGAATTTTTTTGAAAACCCGTTTTTTTTTCTAATCAAGTTTTTTGCACCCCTAAAAATTAAATATAAGCACGAAAGCAAATCGCTAAAAGGTTTTTGAAATGTATGTGATTATTTTAAGTTCAGAAAGAACGATTCTGTATTGTATTTTGAAATAGGTAGTTTCTTATCCGACATAAGAATAACAAAAAGACAGAATCGTCATATGAAGAATAACATTCAAATTATCAACAAAAATAGGATTAAACCTCAACAAACTTGAATACTTAACTCCTTTTATATAATGAACAATATATTCGGCGAAAAGTTGGTATAAGCAGTTTAATTCTTAATATACCACTGTATAAGCTTCAAATTCTTTTTTTAATCATTTTTAGAAGAAAATACACATAAATCGTTTATTCAACGGGTTAACCAGCATCTGTTAAAATAATAAATCGGCCCCTGAAGAGGAGTAAACGTTATTCTTATTTGCAATGCTGAGAATCTCTTATATATATAAATAAAAATAACGTAAGATGTTATATGTTCTTATTTAGAAAAAAAGTTTCTTCGGAGCATTTTTTTCAAATAGAGGCATGTCACATCTTACATTATTTTTATTTATATATAAGAGTTTTTATCAGCATTTCAAGCCTATTTCAAATAAAAATAACATTTACTTCTCTTCTGGGCCGATTTATTATTTTAACAGATGGTGGGTAACGAGTTGGAGAACCCAAAAATCTATTCGTAAAACTTATTTTGCGAGATGCCTGTTACAATTTTCGAAAGCGAACAAGAAAAAATATTTTTATGGCTTAGATATAAAGACATATATCTTTTATTTGATGAAACTACAGATGCAAAAGATGTTATACTATTAATATAATTGTGGTTTATGTAGTTTAGATAAAAAGAAAATGTGTATCTTTAAGACTGTAAAGCTTACTAAAGCAAACAGGAAAGAGCCGGCTAAGAAATAGTTACATTTATAAGTGTTTTTTATTATAATGTAAAATTCTATTCGAAGAACTCTGCCTCGTATTATCTAAAAGGTATCTTATGGAGTTAATTCTGTAAATATTTTAAGATCTCTTTCAAAATCTTTAACGTTTAACTTGTTTGGCTTATATGTTAGATTACCTCTTTGAGAAAGTCAATGAGATTACTCCTATCTCTAATTATATAGGATCTGATAGAAACGCGTCTGAGAAGAAACAGAATAAAACAATTTGTTTTTAAGATAATTGTAGATCTAAAGCTTCCAAATTTTCTTGTATTCACAAGATTAGGGGACATTGTTAACCGTACGAACAGACATTTCGAACATATATGATTGTTATAGAAAATTTAATCAGCAATTATTTGAAAAGTAATTTACAATTAAACTTTTGTTCTCTGCTTTTGAAGATCCTAAATTCATTTCAGAACTTTCTGAAATTAAAAGAAATTAGGTTATAATTCATTATAAGGTGCGAACGAAAATTAGACTGTGCGAGGGAAAATTTTTTAATTTTTTTTTAAAAAAATGTCTCTATAATATATAAGAACCAACTATGAAAATTTTTGAGAATTTAGAAATGAAATATTACTTGGATACGAATGTTTATCTAGTATTACTACAAAATTAAGATGTAATGAAAAAAAAAGATATGGTAATCAATATATTTGATATTGTAATTAATTTGTCTAGAAAAGATTAAACAAACGGATATGATAAATAATGAAATTAAGTAAAGAATACCGTTATTAAATTTTAAATAAAATGTTTTAGAATTTTAATTTGTTTTAATTCTTTTTAATTTTTACCCTCAAATCGTATAATTTTCCCTCGCACCGTATAATAGATTTTCTCCGTTAGTTCTCATATTTTATCGAGGCATTTTTTTAAAAAAAATAAAAAATTTTCTCTTGCACCGTATAATTCCCCCTCGCACTGTATAATGGATTATAGCCGAAATTGTTTATAGTTGATTTGATATCAGAATTGAAAATACAAGATTTGTCTACAAAAGCTCGAATCGATACTTGATGCAGTTTAAAAAAAACTTTAAAGTCCCGTTTTTAAAGATAAATACCCATCTCTGATCAGATAAAATTCAGACATGACATTCTTCATTAATCTTAACGAAATAACATGCAGAAAAGACGAAGAAAAATACTTTTTCGTTCCTTTGATCATTGTTGATGTAGAAGACGTTTTAGTAAAATGCTCTGTGTTCTATATGATCTCAAAAGAGCTATGAATATCAAGGTTTAAGAAATTCTTTGTTCTCTATATTTCAATAAAGGAAATTTTTAAATTTTTTTTTCATAAATGAAAAGAGATTTTTTTTTGCAAATATCATATTCCGTTGATAAAGTCTAAATTCTTTATATAAAATGTTTTATGGATTGTTAAATACATAAAAAGTATAATTCACCATCATTATCTGGGTTTTACCGGATTTTTAGTGATAAAAAACCTGATTTTCTCAGGTTCTACTTATTACATTAAAAATGAAATAATTTCAAAACAAAAAAGTAATTTTGATCAATTTAATTAAAAAATGTTTCGGATTCAAGATAAAAAATGAAAATTTATTTGTTTTCATGTCAATTATTGATTTAACCAGACTAATTGGAATAATTACTGGTCTTTATTCCTTTAAAAACATTAGTTATGCTCGAGATTTTTTGAATTCAAAACAAATTCAACACAATAACACAATAAACTTTGAAATATTATACATAAATTTAGATTATGTAGCACAAATACTAACCATAATAACATTACTGCTATTAATAATCAACTATGTAAAAAAAATAGAAAATTTGAAAATTTTAGTACCAGTTGTCTGTTCATTACAATTTATAGTTACCATTACACATTGGGGATTATATGTAAAAGATGTAAAATATATATTGAACTCCAAACTTGTTGATGCTGGATTCATACCATTTTTACCCCAAGATATTTGTTTACACGGATTACCTTATTTAATAATTCTTATCAATAGTTTACATTTTTCAAAAAGACAACAAATAGAGCCAAAAATTATCATTATAATGTTTTTTCTGGTATATATGTTTATTTCACAAATCATATATTTTGTGGTAGGTGAATATCCTTTAAGATTTCTTGAATATCTTGATAAGAATGGCCAGTTGTTATTTTTTCCTTTTTGTGCGATGATAGGAATAATTCATTATGAAATAGTATGTTTCCATTCCAGATTGTTTGAAAAATTATAAATAAATTCTGTTGAACATCTTACTTTTCAAATATATTTATAAATCATTATTTAAATTATTTAAAAAATTAAATAATTTTTAATGCATTAATGACCACGATGGCTCAGTGATAAACTTTTTGAATGTTAAGTATCGTGGATCGAATTATTTAAAGTCACTTTAATGAATAATTGGGAATGACATTAAGCGGTCAATAACTATAGAAAACTACAGTATGAATATATGTTATTCGGTGTGGTATAGCCGATTAAGAAATAGTCTAATCTTTTATAAAGAAGTAGAAGAGATTCACCTAGGCGTGGGGAGGAGTTCTATGTCGCATCTGGGCAAAAGTAGCGAAATTAAAAAATCCATGGAAAACCCTTTAATTTCCTGTATCTCGATAAGTCATTGATAAAAGAAAATCGCGTGTACAGCTCGAAGTTTATTAGAGACATATTACTTTAACACCAAAGGTCTAAAGAACACGGTTAGAGACAACTCACCGGAGTGCAATGCTGGATAATGTCAACATGTTTATGCATTTGAAAAAAATATTTGATTGAATAAAAATCATCTTTAAATTATTTTTAGAAGATGATTTTAATACAATACAATAATTATAATTATGAAGATTGTAATTGTTAATAAGACAATCTAATAATTTTTGATTTTAAAATATTTTATCAAAAATATCTTTTTTAATAACTTCTTCCGAACAAACACCAACAAATTGCATCGTTTTCACAATTAACACATTTATCACCAATAGAAATATAATCGCCAGAATTTTCAAAAGGAATACACAATGACTTGGCACCCATTAAAATCTCACCATCACAAACAACTTCACTTTTTTTTCTGATTAAAAGTTCACATTCAGAATTTCCACACCATTTTGCAAGAATCATATTTTTTTTGTTCAACTGTTTCATGAAATCATTCCAATTGGCGACTTTTTTAATTTTGCTGTCTCTTTCCGCTTTTGCTTTTTGAAATAATTCGGATTGTATTTCGTCAAGTTCATTGCGAATCATTGCCGAAATATTTAATCTTGGAATTTTAACCTTCTTGAAATTATGGCGATAAACAAGTGTAACTTCACTATTTTTAAAATCTCTAGGGCCAATTTCAAGGCGTAATGGTACACCCCTGATTTCCCAGTGATTAAATTTATACCCGGGAGAAACATTTTTTCTGTCATCAAGATAGACTCTTATTCCATTATCTTTCAATTCATTATAGATCTGTTCGATATACGCGATGATGTCTGGATTATTAAACTTCCCTTCAATGCCACAGGGTATCAAAACTGCTTGGATCATGGCAACTCGTGGTGGAAGAACAAGACCTTGATCATCAGAGTGTACCATTACAGCAACACCAATGGATCTCGTCGTCAGACCCCATGAATTTTGAAAAACATAAATATCATTTTCATCAACATCAGTGACTTTTATTTCGTACATTTTAGAAAAATTATTCCCTAGGCAGTGAGAAGTTGCACCCTGTACTGCTCTACCATTATCCGGAATGAATGCTTCGGTTGTCAAAGTATATTCCGCACCGCCAAATTTTTCATTTTCTGTTTTTCTTCCTTTTATGACTGGCACGGCGAGAAGTTCTTCATAAACTTTTTCATAAAGATTAAGAATCTCAAGAACCTCATTTTCAGCATCGCCTAACCTAAGATGTGCTGTATGTCCTTCCTGCCACAAAAATTCACGACCTCTGATGAGTGGAGTGGTGCTCTTAACCTCCCACCGCACAACATTGCACCATTGATTGTATTTCAAAGGCAGATCACGATGACTGCGGAGCCATTTGGCATAACTCGGATACATAATTGATTCACTAGTTGGTCTTAGAGCAACAGGCTCAACATCAGAATTTCCACATTTCGTAATCCATGCCAATTCAGGTTCAAAATTATTGATATGTGCCTTTTCCTTCTCAATTGCACATTTGCGTACCAACATTGGAAATGAACATTCTAAAACACCAATTTTTTCAATTTCGGCAGTAAAGAAATTACGAATAGTATTCCAAATAAACATACATGATGGTCTTAAGATGTAACATCCACTTATTTCATAATAATCCAATAGTTCTGATTTTGTTATTACTTGTTGATACCATTCGCTAAAGTTTTTTGATTTTTTAATGGTGATCCCGAATTTTTGATTTACTTTTTGATCTGTCATTTTGGGGTTCAAAAAAAATGGAAAATAAAAAAAATTAAGCAGATAGTAATTTAAAATTAATATTAGTTTAAATATAAAATTTAAACTGATATTATTTTAAATTTTATATTTAAACTGATATTAATTTAAATTTTATATTTAAACTGATATTAATTTTAAAATGATATTATTTTAAATATTATATTTAAACTAATATTAATTTAAAATTTTTTTAACCCTGTATTCGTATTTATAATTACTATAAATGAAAATTTTGACCAAACCTTGTCTTAGACGTTAATTTGTAGTTTTCATGGTTCTACCCCGTTCATACTGCCAAAATTTTTTTTTCTTCCCTGAAAAAAAAATTTGGGGCAGTATGAACGGGGTAGAACCGTTTTCATTTTTCGTATCACTGAAAAAATGCAAATTGAATAGAAATATTGTGAATATCCCCAATTGAACAATATCGGGGATTTAATTTTTAGGGTAAATTAAAAAATATTTTTGTTAAGATCTTATCTAATCCTTGTTGACTCTAAAAATTACTGAAAATAAAAAGAGTCCGTATAAAATTATTAAATGGGGTTATATTATTATTTAAGCGTTATTTTTTAAAAAAATTATGTCTATCAATTTATAAAGAAGTATCAAAAAAAATATATATATTAAATGCTGAAAAAATCTATAATTGCCAACCGTTGAGAATTTTATTCAAATATGTTCTTAAAACATTTAGTTCCTGGTATTTGAGCTGTACGTCAATACTGAGATACTCAGAAGCCAGTTACATATGCGATTTTCGTTTTATCAATGACTCAAAAGAGATATATGTAA
Organism: Dictyocoela muelleri; assembly: GCA_016256075.1. Classification (NCBI taxonomy): domain Eukaryota; kingdom Fungi; phylum Microsporidia; genus Dictyocoela; species Dictyocoela muelleri. Next base: position 4,224 of record SDVU01000727.1, on the reverse strand, counting down.
TTGGTACTAGTACATAATATGATAATAAATTTAGATGAAAAATTTATTTTCATAGAACTAATATTTTATATATACGTGCATTATATTATATTAATTGCGCTTAGATAGTTTTTAGTGTATCTATAATTTGAAAAAATATATAGAGAAAAATTGCTCTTTAGGTATTTTTTCGATATTTTTTCTAACTATAGATACACTAAAAACTATCTAAGCTCAATTAATATAATATAATGCACGTATATATAAAATATTAGTTCTATGAAAATAAATTTGTCATCTAAATTTATTATCATATTCTGATACTCTAATTAGAGTCATCTGCATTTTTTTTTGTATTTTTTACTTCTTTTGCCAATTTGCTTCGTTCACTCATCCCACCCTAGTAGAGTCTCTTATACTCCAGCGTCGTATTAGACCTAGTTTTAATCAGAATACCCTTCGGGACATCTTGTTTTACTAGCATATTTCCATAGTTATTGACCGATTAATGTCAATGTTAATTTTTTATTAAAGTGACATCATCACAATTCGAGACTGATGCTTTACACTTTCACATTTTAATAAAAATTTTGTCATTTTTTTAAAATAAAACAATCTTTTTTTGAAACAGAAAGTTTTTTGTGAGTAAAAAATAAATAATGTAAATTTTCATTAAGACGTGAAATGGTTAAGTTTGTAACACTTTGTAGTAAATTAATTTAATATTTGGTAGTTTCGCTAAGTAAAATTTCATGTATATAACAATCTGTATGTTTTTAAGGTAATAACCAATACCTAATAATGAATAGGTATTTAAATTCTATATAGAGACCTTTTTATATTTAAACATTTTATGAAGGTACTCCACCGTGTTGTTTTAATTTGAGCTTTTTAAGATCTTTTTTGGGGGCTGTGGAAAAACCAAATAATTTTTAAAGTGCTCTATATCGGTATTCAACAACCCCTGGTCTGTGAAACAAAATTTGCCGTCTGTGAATAAAATTTGCCGATATATATATTACATGTTGACAACATCCATTGTTGCCAGCCCGGAGAGTTGTCTCTCACCATAGCATTTAGACCTTTAGTTCTTGGTATTCCAATAATACGTCACTACTAAGTTACCAGAGGCCCGGGGCTGTATAAGTGAATTTCTTTCATCGATGTATTAGCTGTTAAAATGTAATTAGAGGATCTCGTTTTTTTTGCTAATATTTGTCGAGATGTGTCGCCGCACTATCTTCTTCTCTACGAGAGTTACTTCTGCTTCGTCATCATATTAGACCAAATTTCAATCACGAATACCACGCTGGAATAGCATTATATTAGTAATATAGTTATATACGTATTGACCTCTTCATGCCAATATTATTTATTTATTAAATTGACTTCAGCGGGATTATAACCAAGATACATGAACTACATTCTAGAATGTTAACGACTGGATGATCTGGCAAGTTTGCAATTGTAGGAAAAATGTATATTCAAAATTGGATTCAAAAATTATTGCATGTAAATTGCTGGATCACAATTTTTTATACTTTGACTGGTCCGTGTTAAAAAGTTGGAGACCACTGCTCTATAGAATTATTTGTAAATTTAAATATTTCTTAAAGTGTTCTTTAGAGGTTTTTGGTAAATTTGGCCTTTTTAGTGTCATATAAGAGTTGTTGGGCTTTTAGGAGAATTTTTAAAGTGCCCTATAATAAGGCTTTTATGAAAAAAAGGTATTTTTTAAAGATGCTCTTTAAATGTTTTTATGCAATTTAGACATTTTTTTAAAATGCCATATCGATTTTTTTGGTGAATTTAGACATTTTTTAAAGCGCTCTATCGATGTTGTTGGTGAATTTAGTCAAAGAGCTCTATAGGGGTTGTTGGATGTGTAAGGGGTAAATTTTCATGTATTAAAAATAATCACATGAATTTCCGACTCAAGAATTTGTAGAACATTAATAAATATTAATTATCACAAATTACATATATTATTATTTTATCGAATTTATCAACCCTCAAGATAACTAAGAGACGATTTAATTTTTATAAATAAATAGTTTGTAAATCACCCCGAATGAAAAAAGTCCCACGAAAAACTAAATCTCAAAAATTAGATGAAATCGAAAAACTAAAAGAAATGATCAAAAAATATAAAAAACTTTATTTGTTTTCGTACACAAAATTAAAATCAAAAGAAATTCATGATTGGCGTGATTCTATTCGTGGTAAAGGATATTTATACTTTGGGAAGAAATCATTGGTAAGAAAAGTTATTGATAATAAAGAGTTCACAGGATTAATGAAAGGACATACTTTTTTACTTTTTATGGATGAAATGTATAAATTTACAGGTACTGAATTGCTATGCGAAATGAATCTTGTGAATGGTGAGTTAATTGTTACGATGAATAATAAATATATAGAGAGTGAGCAGGTTAAGACTGAATAAAAGAGGTTTATTATGATTAAAAATTTTATTGTGATTAAAAAATATTTATTATTATTAAAAAATATTTATTATTATTAAAATAAACCTTAAATAAAGATTAATAATAACCTTCAAAATTTAAAAATTTTTTATTCAAACAGTATTTTTTCGTAATTACCATCTAAAAACTCATTGGGGGAACAAAAATCTTTCATTTCTTCAATTCTTATTTTTGCCATGATATGACTTCCAATTAGCAATGGGTTATTTTTCATTGTTTCATATTCGTAATTTTTTTTAATATATTCAGGAAGTTGCAATTGATTAAATCCATCAAATGTAAACTCATCATTAGGTTGTCTATGAATATAAAGACAATCTTTAAGAAAGTTAAGCCGTGTTAAATCATTGCAATTGCTGAGATATTTATTAATATGTCCGTTTACAATAATTTCTCGTTCAGACTTATCGACATAAACTAGGCTAGAGGTGTTAAATGCAAATGAGCAAAGGGTAGATGGTCTACTCAATATAAAACCATCCGAACTGTCGATAAATTGACCTATTACCGAAATAATCTCATCTTCTGGTATGTGGATTGATGCAATGAACGAAATAAATTGTTTTTCTGGAAGTGATAATTCTTGTTCGCTTTCTAAAATTTTTACCTTTTTGTTTGGTAAGATGTGTATTGTTTTTAATGAAATCATTAGGAAGGGGAAGTTAAATTTTAAATAAATATCAACTTTTTTGATTTTGATGTCTTAATAATTTGTGGTTGATAAGTTAATTTCTAAATATTATGAAGATGTAATGATTAAAATTATGAAGTTAGAAGGATTAAATATTATGAAGTTGTTTGTTTAAATTTTATGAAGTTAGAAGGATTGAATTTTTTATCTAACATAATATTAGAGTTTAATAATTCATAGATCTTATGTTTTTTATTCTGCCAGTGCCTCGAAATTACATCTTATTTTTAATTATAAGGTATATTCATTAATACCATTTATTTGTAAAAAAATGCAATCTACCCTCACAATAACGGTTACTCTCAATACCGGTTTCCCGTTAATATCGGGGTGAGAAATTTTTTAAAACCATGAGAGAAATTAATGAAATCATGTTATTTTCAATAACTGTTTATTGTGATTTTCAATAACTGTTTAATGTGATTTTCAATAACTGTGTAATGTGATTAATAATAACTGTTTAATGTGATTTTCAATAACGTTTTTTTTTTCAAGAAATTCTCATCCTATTATGTTTTAAGAAAAATAAAAAAACTCGCATAATCTCATGATTGAACAAAAGATAAAAACAATCGAAATAAGGATTCTTATATGACACATATAGAATTATCTGTAGAATTAGATATTTCAGTTTAAACTATGGATGACATTTCCATGTCCTAAAATCGTTTTCAGAACACGGGTATAATAAACATTGCAAGAAAATTTCTAAAATTTATCGGTCAAATATTCGCGAAAAAATTTGAAACGGTTAAATTTTAGAAGAAGAAGGTTTTTCACTCTTCAAGACGTTAATAATTAGGTCATAACACTGGAATTAGCTGAATTATACTACATTAAGGTACTAAGTCTCCCAAATGAAAAAGAATTAAACCGCAAAAAGGTAATCAAAAAATGATAAAGAACGTGTTTTTGAAATGATCTCGACGTGATATTAGCGGAAATCGAGTCTTTAAGGAAGAAACTTATTAATATTTCCATTTTAATAAGACTTTTTAATAACAAAATAAATATTTTTTCTTCTTATAATCTGAATTGCTGCTATTATCACGACGTTATCTTACCAAA
>SDVU01000726.1:0-11119 GCA_016256075.1 Dictyocoela muelleri | reverse complement strand
TATTAAAGAGTGACGTCAGCGGGATTCGAACCACGATACTTAAATTTTACATTCAAAAGTGTTAACCACTGAGCTATTTGGCCCGTATATTCAGAGTAAATATAAAAAAGATCAAACTTTTTTCTGGCAACTTCATTTTTTATTTCGCGTGATGAACATAATGTCGTATACAGAATATAAGGACAAGATCCAATTAGTGGTTTTTTGTTTCATCTAGTGTTTTTTTATTATTTGTAGATTATTATAAATTTAGGATTTGTTATTGTTTTTTTTTGCCAGTAAATAGATTAAAGGTATAAAAGAAATGACTATTAAATAAATATGGTTTTAAAAATCTCTTTAAATAGTAATTTTAAACCATTAACTTATAGTCGAGCCATATCCGTTAAAATAACAAAAAAATTAATCAAATTTTTAATAACAATACAAGTGGTATGGCCATATAGTTCAGTAGTTAACACTCTTGAATGTAAATTTAAGTATAGTAGTTCGAATACCGCTGACGTCACTCTTTAATAAATAATGAGGGAATGACATTAAGCGGCCATAACTATAGAAATATAGTATAATATACAGCTATTCCAGTGTGGTATAGCTGATTAAGATTCTGTATATTATGACAATGAAGAAGAGAGGACTCCCCTAGGTGTGGGTAAATGTGCGGCGAATCATCTCGGCAAAAAGTAGTGAAAAATAAAAATTCATGAAAACCCACCAATTGCCAGTAGCCTGTTGAGTTATTGATAAAAAAAATCGTGTATACAGATGGGCTTCTGGGTCGTTTGTTTAGAAAGCGACGTATTATCGGAACACCAAGAACCAAAGGTCACAGACCACAGTAAGTGACAACCCTCCAGTTTGGCAGCTATGTATGTTTTCAACATGTAATATATAAAATAATGAAATCAATTTTTGATATCTTTATGTCTCTAATTTTGACAAAGTTAATTTTACTTATTTTTCTTATAAAATGATTTTGTCATTTTAGCGGGAAAAATATTTTGTCATTTTTCCGTCAAAATGAGTTTTTCATTATATCGAGAATCCCCTCACATTGGAAATGACACTTATAATTTGCTGATTTGAGCCCAAATAACATTTTAAGAATTTTGATTCTTATTTATTGAAGGTGGACCCGGTTCCTGTCATATCTGAGAGTTTTGCAATAATTTTTTTTTTTGAAAAAGCTCTATAGTTATACTAAGTAAATACATCGATTCATGAAATATAATGAATTAATAACTTATTTTATGATAAAATAATAGTATTTTGATTTCTTTACTACTCATGTCGAATCCCTAAGTCTTGAAAAGAAAAAGTATAAAAAGGGAATGAAAATTTAGAATTGCAGGCATTGTATTTTAATATATTCTTGTAACAGATTTGCTAAATTTAGAAATAAAAATAATGATATAAAAAATTTAAGTACAATCTCTTCATATTTCGCTGAATTAAGCTCAAAAATAACATTTTTTAGAGAATTTTGATGCTTGTTTCGGATTCTCATGGATATAGAGTACCAAATGTTTTGTATTAATATAAAAGTTTCATAATATAGTATGTTTTTTTTTAAAAAATCTGGATAATATATCTGTTTTTAAAAAAAACAATGATTTATCTGTTTTCGAATAAATACCAGATACAGATAAGCCTTTGTCATCATTAATATTTATTTTAATAATAAACTTAGAAACATTTTAAATAGAAAAATAGGTAAAATTTAATTAAAATATGAACACTTTAAGATTATTATAGGTTGAATTATAATTTAACATTAGTTTTTTTTACATTACAAATTTAGAATTGCGTTTTCTTTAAACTCTAGTTATAAATCAATCAATTCATAATTAATTCACAAAAAATATTTAAATATTTCAACCAACTATAATACTAAACTAAATAACGAACAGTATCATTTTCAAAAGCTAAATACCCCCTTTTAACTAAATCATCTAAAATTCTTCGATCTTTACCATACAATTTTAAAAATTCAATTAAATCATCAATTTTTTGATCCTTCTTTTTCACCATAGAAACAATCAAACATTTCAAAAAATCTAAATTTTCAATCTCATCGACACTTTTTTTATTTTCATCTTTTCTGAAATCAAAAATATCAACAATATCATTATTCGTAAAATCCGGATTAAGAGAAATTATTTGATTTCCCAGTAATGATTTTTTATCAGTTATATTTTTATTATTAATATCATTTTTATCATTATTATGAATTTTATTATTATCATTCTCAATAATAAGAATTTTATTTTCAAGAAGTAGTGCTATTATTGATTCAACATTAAGATCATTTGTTTTTATTTTTAGTTCATTAACAGTTAAAGATGAATTATTCAAATGTAAAATGACATTCAAAACTTCCAAATTTGAAATAACTAACGTACCGTTAATAAAAAACTCACATTTTGAAACTTGGGGACAAATTTTAATCCGAGACTTTCTATTCTTTTTAGATAAAATTGGGTCAGCCAACTCTTTTATTTTTAAATCCAAAATTTTATGAAGAACTAAATTTTTGGTTTTAAAATCCCAAAATCCAGATGTTAAGACTCTCAAAATGAGAAAGTTTTTATCAATTTTAAAAATTTTATTTTCATCAATTTTAGAAATTTTATTTTCAACAATTTCGGGAATTTTATTGTCATCAATTTCCGGAATTTTATTTTCATCAATTTTAGAAATTTTATTTTCTTTAGCGATACAATTTTGACATGCACAACTACCAATATCATTTACACACCTCAGTATTTCATTTCCATAAATTTCTTTAACTAATTGACCGAGAATCCTTTCCTTTATTAAACATCCATAAAGACATCTAAATTGTGAATCACTAATTATCCTCTTTCTGTATGTTTCATGGTCACTCAAAATAAGCATTTCTATTATTAAATTAAGAGGGATTGACCGTTCTGTGATATTATCCGAAATATTTAAATATTCATTACTATAAGGCTTATTGTCACTGTTTTGAGTCAGATTTATTTGATTTATTGATTTTTCGATTTCTTCTGGAAAATCAATTTTGAAACGAGGCAATTGCGTGCTAAAGAAGGATTTTATTTGTTTTTTAAGCTTCTTATAATTTGCCAAATACAAATAAAGATCAATCATAAGATTTGTTATTTGATTACTTTCAGTCTTTTTAATTATGTTTTCTAAATATAAAATAAATTTATCACTAAATTTTTGTAGCAGTGGGTGAGTATATTTCAAAATAGTATCAATAAATGAAATATTGCTATTAAAATTATGTTGAAATTCTAATTCGCTTGATGTTAGAAATTTTTGAAACAAATTGTCAATTTCTGAAATCAAAAAGTCTTCAATGTCATTAATTTTTGATTTTATAATTTTCTGTAATATTTTCAATGAGTCTTTCAAAATTTGGTTATCGTAATTTTTTTCAATCACTGTCATATCATAGCATAAATTTTGAAGAATTATTTTTATTTCTGACGAAGTGTCTATTTTCTTGAAATGCCTAAAAATCACATTTTTGAATTTTTGTTCATCATCAGAATAAACAAGAGATTTTTTATAAAATTTAAAAAAATGATAGTCATCAATAAAATCAAAAATATTGATATTAACAGTTTCTAATGCATTTCTATAAATGTAAGTATATAACAACGTTTCTAAATCCATTACAGGTTCACGTCTATCAATTGATATTTTGATAAAATATCTGCTTAAGTATGAGTAAATACATTTTACAGTTTCGATACCATTTTCATAAAATAATATATTTTTTATCATTTCTTCTTTTTTGTTAATAATAGTACTATTTTCAATTTCTTTAAACTTAGTTTTTAAGTGTGATGTATGTTCATTTACGGTGCAGATAAGAATGTCGTAAATATCTCTGCCGAGTATTTCGTATTCTTTGGTTGGCGCGGTGCAATGACTGTAAATTATGTTGTAAGCTGTTATGAATTGTTCAGATGTTATTTTTTCTGTCAGTGATTTTCGGGTTATCTCGGAAAGAAGTGAGAAAGTCATGCGTGGGTTTTTTTAATAATTTTTTTAATATTTTTTTTATTCTAAGTTCAATTTAAATCAAAATTTATTTTTATGCAAAATTTAATTGTAAATCTCAAACAAAACAAGAATTGAATAGATTTTACCAGATCTGGGTCAGATAACTCTGTGGTTAACACTTTTGAATGTAAAATTTAAGCATCGATGTTCAAATCCCACTGACGTCACTCTTTAATAAATAATTGTGAGTGATATAAGCGGTCAATAATTAATAACTATAGAACAATATACGGTTGTTATATTACGGTATAATTGATCAATACTTTGTCTAATATGATAAGTAAACAGATGAAACTTTCCTAGGTGTTGTGGAAAGTACGACGATTCATCTCTTCAAAAAGTAGAGAAATTAAAAAAATGAAAAACTCCTGATTACCTTTATCCTACTGAGTTATAGATGAAACAATTGTCGCATATACGTCTAGGCCTCTGGATAGCTTAGCAGTGACTTATAATTTAACACTACGAACCAAAAGGTCTATGGATGTGGTTGTAGATAACTATCCGTGTTGGTAATTATAGATATTGTCAGCTTGTAGTCTGATATATGCAGATTTAACTGTTATTCTCATATTTTTTTTTCGACTAATTGAATTTTTATATAATTAATTGATCAATTAGAACTATACATTAAGCTGATTATTATAAAATATATTGTGCCAAAAACATTATACATATTACATGTTAACAACATCCATAGCCGCCAACCCGGGGAGTTGTATCCTATAGTGGTCTGTGATCTTTGGTTCTTGGTGTTCCAATAATACGCTACTTCCTAACCTACCCAGAAGCCCAGCTGTATACGCGATTTTCGTTTTATCAATGACCCAGCAGTATACAGGTAATTATTGGCTTTTCATGATTTTTTATTTTTAACTACTTTTTTGCTGAAATTGACATCGCACTCATATCCAAAACCTAAGAGAGACCCTTCTGCTTCATTGCCAAAAACATTATGTCATAATAAATATTTTGGAACTTTATATCTCTAAATTTGTATCACGTTAATCTAAAGGAGGCCACGTGCACTATAAAGCAACTTGGATTACCAATACATTTTAATAATAACATACCAGTATTACAGTAAACCAAAATACAAAGTAAGCCGTACTAATACAAAAGCAATTACAAATAATAAAATCTAATTTTCGATAAAATCTATTTATTTGAACATCTATTTTACTTAACTATTTTAGCTATCCGGGGCAATTTTGGATCTTTGTTTTTATCCACCAATAAAAATGTGGGTATCTTTTCATCCAACAATTTTTCAATAAAAAATCATTATTTGGATCTTGTTTTTTATCCATGGGTGAAAAAAATATAGACCCATTTTTTTAAAAAAAACCTTACTCTAAAAAAATTAGATCTTTAAATTTTGAAATTAAAATGCCGTAGATTCGTAGAGTCGCGATTTAGCTCAGAGGGCTGAATTGCGACTTTCAACCCCCCGAAAATAAAATCCTTATCATCAGTATAAATCATATTTTTTGATAAAACAAGACCACAGAAAAAAATAATCTTATTATATCGAGGTTTTAGTTATATGATATAAATATCAAGACCATCTTTTAAGATATAGAGATTAAAAAAGTCACGGGTCGGTAATTGACTTTAAATATAATGACATAAAGTGAGTTGGAAATTTTCACACCTTCAAGTTTTAAAAAATATAAAATATTTGCGTAACACAATACTAAAACATATTTAAACTTTTCTACTAAAGATATTATACAAATAAAGAAATTGATCAATTTATTTTTAGATATTTGAAATCATTCAGATTTTCAATGATCTTATAATTATGTATTTTTTTAAAATTAATAAAAATTATTAGCGCAACTTTCAATGTTAACACCACAGTTTAGAACTTAATTTAGAAGCGCATTAAAATTATTATTTTTAAACCAAATTTTTTAAAAATAGTAGCAAAAATACCGCTCCAAAAAAAAGAATCCCCAATAAAACTTACAAATAAAATAAAAAGAGAAATAACAGAAAAAATAATGGCAAAAATGACCGAGGGTATATAAGAATTTCAAAGGAATTTTAAATTACAATTTTGCAAGAAGGACCATTAGAAATAATATCTATATAATCTTAAGAAATGAATCTTTGCCTGGAAACAACATCCGTCTATAAAAAGATACGAAGTATAAAGATTTTTAAAGACACTTAACTAGGAAAATACAGAAATCGAGAATAAAAACAGACTCCTTATATCCGAAAATGACATAATGACCACTGCAAATATTATAAGAAATAATGATTAAAATTTTAAAGATATCTGAATAACTGACATCTTATTAGAATATTCATTAAAGAGCACAACTTAAATAGTATAAAACTTCCCCAACCTTTATCCAAATCCGATTGTGCAGAACTTAGCAAATTCTTTGATGAGTACAAATTAATAAAACAAAATTATAATAAAAATGACATTTACTATTCTGACAAAACTAGCCTTTTTGACTCTCCGGCGAATAGATCTTACGCGGTAAAAATGATAACATTAATAATAGAAAAATTCTCATTTTAATTCGATTAAAAATTATATGCCGATTAAAAAATTATAAGCCGATTAAAAATTATAAGGTGATTGAAAAAATAACGATTAAAAAGATGCTGAGTAATAAAAGTTTGGAAAAAGTTTTTATTCACTTGGATAATTTAGTCGATATTTTAATAAGATAATGAAGTTGATAAAACAAGTGTATTTTCGAAATTCCCTTTTTAAGGCATATTCATAGAGATAGCCATCTAAAGATTCATTCGAAGTTCCATTTTAGGTTTTTTAATTTTTTTTAGCATGTACCCAGCAGCTTTCAATTCTTTGAGTATGAATATTAGAGTCGCCAGGATTTAAAAATTTTAAGCTATGGTTCACAATCAGATAGCTGAACTTTGGATACTCACTAAGTATATTGTAAGCGGCTTAAAAATATGTAATAAAGGTTCTCTCTGGTTGTAATTTTTCTTAAATCAAAAGAAGAAGTGTATCTGCTCTTCTATCAGGCGAAATTATAAATGAACACAATTTACTTTCTCTATAACACATTCTTAGTACCCATTGTTGAGGTCTATTTCCTCGGCCAGGCTTTCTTCAAAAAAATAAAGATTCGTATATTTCAACCATATTCCTATTTCTGTTATATCTTAACCTCGAAGAACGCGTGGGTTATTGAGCAAATGATCTTACATTATTTTGCTTATCATCTTAAACTATTACTAACCGTGTTTTTTTTGATAAACTAAGATCATATCCAGTGTCATTTAGTAAATTATTTCTGCAGAAATGATACATTACTTTAAAATATTTAATAATTGATGATTTAAAACCCTTAAAACAGTTTTTATATGACAAGATTTTTTTTATACAACAATAACAATCCCAAGTATAGTCTTCTATAAATTTTGTTTTTTAACTAAATTCACGTAAATATTAAAGTCACAGAGGCAATTATTTGGTCTAATCCACCATTCTGCAAAATATTCTAGTCTTTCGAGACGAGTTTAAAGTTCAAAATAATAGTATAAAACATCATTAAACTTTATTTGTATTATATAATCCTCAGATTATAATCCTTCTACTATTTTTTTTCTTTCATGATGACTCATAAGGGTGTATTTTTTTAAATCGGCATATTTTTTTTAAATGGCATATATTTTTTTTTAATCAGTATATAATTTTTTAATCGGCATATAATTTTTTAATCGGGTTATAATCTTAATTGTCCTTAATAATAAACGTATTGCGAAAATAAAAACTAGGATAACTATATTACTTACTGTAAATGCAAGGGGAATTTTTTGAATATTTTAGTGATAGGGAAAAAAAATCCGCACGCACTCAAAAAATGCCGAAAGAAGATCTTAATATTTTCGGACTCGTGCGGAACGCGCCCATGAATAAGAAGAAAGTTGTAAAGCGATATTTGTTCAACTTAATTTATTTAAATTGGTTATTTATAAATGTTGCTCGTCGTTGACATTTTCATACCCCTTATATTTGAATTTCCTTTAATAGCTTTAAATTTATAGAAATTTACAATTTCTAGATTTTTGATTTATTTATAAAAACAATATATTTTTGAAAGATTAATCAATTTACTTATAATTTGATTTTTCTTTTTTTATTTAAAATTTTGTTTTTTTGATTTATTTTGATTTATTTTGAGTATTATTGTTTTTTATAAAATACCATTTTAGCTAAGTTCGTCTTGCTCACCTCAACTAAAATGTCTGGGCACAACAATATGATTTATACTTCAAACAAAATTGCGTCGGAAACAAGAGAAAATTTTTATGATTATTTCCGAGATATTAATTATCAAATTTAGTCGAGCTTAAAAAATATAGATTTTTTTATCGTTGATTTTTTCTAGTTTTTTTTTAATCTTTTTTTTTCAAAAAAAAGATTTTTGAATCGAATAAAAAAGGGGTCTAGATCAGTGTTTCCCAACCTATTTTGGTTCATGCCCCTTAGCAGAAAAAAAATTGTTTGCCCCCCCCCATTATAAAACAATGGTTATTTATAAAACTAATTTTCTAATTATTTTTATTGATTTATGTAATTAATAGACGCAAAATAAAATTATTAATGAGACGATTGACTCTGATGTTTATTACAGAGTGATTTAAATTATGTTTGAAGTTATCAAGTTTAGTTCCTAGATACCCGAAAATTTAAATAGCTCATCCCTTGAAAATACAATCCCCCAGGAAATACAAATTTCTACCCAGAAAATCATAATTTCTGCCCAGAAAATCCAAATTGCTACCCAGAAAATCCAAATTGCTTCCCCCTTAAACTTCAATGACCCCCTTCGGAGGGCATATGCACCCCTTTGGGAAACACTGGTCTAGATTCTTAAATTTAAATTATATTTCAAATCTATATAAAAACTATTAAAAACTGATGTAAAAGAAAAATGTAACATAATTTTAGAGCATTCCAACATTTTTAGTCCATTTAGAAAAAAAATCAATAAAACTACAGTATTACCCATTTTAACAAAAATGTTGAAACACAAAAAAAGTGTTAGAGAGGGTGTTAAAATAAGGGGGTTTTGTAAAACATAAAAAAATATAAAAAAATTGATATATTTTTTATTTTTAGATAATCTGAAATCGTCTTAAATTTAGATTTTTTATTTTCATTTTTAATTGACGTCTTTAAACGCTCAAAAATCTCACAGATGGATAGTTCAAAGATTCCTTTACTGAAAACTTTGATTTAAGGTTTTTTAAAGATTCAACAATACCTTTAATTGCGACATCATTTGTAACTATTTTATCATCAGTTTTAATATGCTGTTTTTCTTTAATTATGTCATCATCTATGTTCAAAAATAAGTTATTTTTTGGGGAAGATTCGCTATAGAGTTGAATGTCTGATATTTCATTATTAGTGTTTTCTGATATTGAATAAAAGCGCGAGAATCCATCATGTTCTATTGCATCGAATGTAAATAAATGATGTGTAATTTCATAATAGCAATTATTCATTCTCCAGCTTCTCACCAAGACCTTATTTCGTTCATATCACAAGAAAAAAATATAATCCAGCAGTTTCTAATAATTTCTTTTGTCACAATATCCCAAGCATACTTTGTATAAATAATCGCATCTTTTAAATTAAAATTTTTCTATAAAGTCTCTATATTGACACTTAAGAATATAGCATTTAATATCGACAATAACTGATTATTGAAAAGTTTCGCTTAAAAGCTCCTAATTATTCCACCATCAAGAGGCTGCAATTTTTTCGTTCTGTTTTTTGGCAAAAAGATCAATTCGATATTTTGAGCTGAATACGCCACTTTATGTGCCGGACAATTATCAAGAATAAGTAATATTTTACGTTACATTTTTTGAAATATCGATCATAATTAAAAAGACAATGTTTAAACTTCGAAGATGTTATCCATGCCTTTTTTTTACTTCTATATTCACAAAATAATCTTTGTTAAAACTTTTAAAAATTCTATGATTTGAAAATTTGTTTATAACTAAAGGGTTTAATTTTATTGTTCCTTCCATGTTGCAGGTTAGTAATATACTTATATGATCTTTCAGTCTCGGTACTCCACTTCTAGTCTCCAAAACCAAGCTTTTGATGAGAAAGAGCTTAAAGAAGATCCGTTTCATCGCAGATACACACATTTTTTCAGCATAAATTACAATCTTTTGATGAACCTAATCAATGAAATTATAAAAGTTTTCGTTTTTAACATTAAATGTTTCTCCAGAACATTGTTTAAGAGATAAGTTATGTCTTTTCTTGAATCTTTAAAGCCACCCATTACAAGACTTAAAATCATGATTTTTAATTGATTTTCCTGCGGCAAAACCTTAATCTTAGCTTGATATATATTAAAATCTTTCTCTTTTAAGATGGTCGGTAAGAAACCCCCTTTTATTTCCACAATATCAATCCATTCTTTCAGCTTTTGATCTATTTTACCGAATTAAAGCTTCTATGGATTGTTTTTAGATTGCCGTTTTTAATGAATGCTTTCTTAATTTCCAATTTGTTTTTTATGCATTTTTTTTATTAGGCCGGTTTACACTTTTTTAAACTTTTGATCAAATATTTCTGAAATTCTAGTATCAGAAATGTTTATGTTGACAGTCTTAAACATAATGATTTCCAATTTTTACCAGTGTTAATTTATCATTCTTAGAATCTGCTTGTCTTTTTTTCATTGTTAGAGGGCTAAATAGGAAAAAATTTACGTCGGAAAAGGAAAAAAAGGGAAAAGAGTGCTAAATAAAAAATGGTAAAATAAAGGTGGTGTTAAAATAAAGGGGTTTGTTAAAATAAAGGGGTTTGTATTATAATTTTAAAAAATTTTTTAATAAAATGGTAAAATAAAGGGAATGGTAAATCAGAGGGTGTTGTAAAATAAAGAGATATTACGATATAAATAAGCCGGGTCTTGTTCGGAAAAATGCCTACTTTATAAAAAAATTTTTTTTTTAAGTAGGCACTTTTCCGAACAAAAGCAAAATTTTTGATTTTTTTTTAAAATTGTTAAATATTGTTTAAAAAATAAAA
>SDVU01000725.1:0-11123 GCA_016256075.1 Dictyocoela muelleri | reverse complement strand
TTGAGAGAAAAATAAACCCTTTTTAAATTTACAGTTTTTATTCTCCTCGGATTTTAGGGGGGTAAAAGTGGCTTTTTGAAATGGGACAGTACCAAAATATGTTTTTGAAAAGCTCTCGGTGTGATATTAGCGGAAAACAAGTAAACAATAAATTTATATTCTAAAAATGGAAACATGTACACTAAAAAATCTTTGTTATTTACTTGTGTATATTATCATTTTTAGAATTAAAAAGTATAATCGACTTGATCCCCGCTAATATCACTCCGAGACCTTTTTAAAAACATATTTTTACCATTTTTCGATTGCCTTTTCTGGGTCAAATTCTTGGTCATATGGGGGACTCAGTACCGAAAAACCTTGTATTTACGGAAAAATAAAATTTCATTAACAAGAAGAGATATCTTATTAAGATATAATATTCATTATTAAAAAAGGCTTCTTATTCAAAAAGAAGAATTTATTTTTAAGAAAGAAGTATATATTAAAAAGATCTATTCAAAAAGAAACAATATTTAAAAATAACAAAGTATATTTTAAAAAATGTCATATATAAATAAAAAGGAAAGAATTTTTCTACTAGAATAGACCTTAATTCTGGAAAAGATAGTTCATAAAAATATAAACAAATTAAAAATTTCAGTCAGTTATGTCATATATGAAGAAATGAGCTTGTCAAATTTTTTTATTCACATTAATAAGTGTGCTTCTATTATAAAAATATAATTAAAATATAATTTAGTATTACTTGTTAAAAAATTCAAATTGTCATCATCAGGAAGTGGTTGCCAATTTTAGACCTAGACAATTGCTTTTTGGTTTTAGGATATACGTCATTTCTTAATTAACCGGGCACTCAGAGTATATATTATTTTCGTTTTATCAATGAATCGGCAGGCTATACGTAGTTGTTGACTTTTTTTTTATTTTTATTATCGTTTTTGTTAAAATGCGTCGTCGCACTCTTCTAAACATTTAAGAATGTTTCTTTCGCTTCATTTTAATATTAGACGAAGTCTTAATAAGCTATAATGCATTAGAGCAATAGTATATTAATACAATATACCACTTGATGTCAACTATTATTTATTAAAGTACCTCAATAATCAATCACAATGCTTAAATGTTACGCTCAAGAGTATTAAACTCTGATGTACTTCGTAAAAACAAAAAATGTAAATGAAAATATTTTATTTTTACTTTCTTTACACTTTTTAAATATGATAACATGAAATTATATTGATTATTACTATTAAAAAATTTAACTGATTATATTAAATAGTACTATTAGATTGCGATATGTAACTGGCTTTGTTAAATAGTACCATTAGAATTGAATTTTCCGCTATAACATTATTTTAAATTATAAAATGCAAAATTAACTGGCTAAAATTAGATTTACAAACAATGCCTTTTTTTAACAAGATTTTATTTTCTTGAAAATAATGGTAGAAAAAACAATGAAAATTTAATTTATAATTATAATTTTATTTGATTTATTAAGCAGATAATGTTAAAGACGATTGTAATATTAGGAATATGATTATTTCTAATATTCTTTATTATTTCAAAAATTAATATTTTAAATTGAAATTTATTATACGATAAAACTTCTTATTTAAAATTTAAAACTATTTTTTAATTTAATCATTACAATTTTAGATTTCTAAATTTTTACTGTTTTTTTATTAAGTTCGAATAAGGAGCTCTAAACTAGAGGTGGGAAAAAGTTACGTTAATAAAGGCCGTATTAGATTTAAAATGTAAAACCGCATAGTTTTTTGACAGTAAGCATATGGGTTTTTATCCTAAATAATTTTTAAATAATAATATACGATTGTTACAGTGTTTTATAGCCGTTTGGGGCATTAAATTTTAATCAAATGAAAAAAATACCCTTTTAAAGTGTTGGTTTGAGTATGTTGGCGCATATAGGCAAAAAGTAGTGAGAAATGAAATAACATGATTTTCTATTTTTCATAGGGGTATTTAAGAATATTTATTTTATAAAAATAATTTTTCATATAAACATCGGATAGGTGATACATATACGATATCTTATAAATATAACCAAAAATTTAAAATCCTTTTCATCGAACATTGATTAATTAAGTTTTGTTTATAATTTTACAAAGTTCGTACAGAATAATAGACGGTCACATGTTCCCGCCCTTGATAAATATCATAAATCTTTTTATATATATTTTAAATATGTTCATACAGTAAGAACTATATTTTGTATCTTACAGGGTATTTAAAATAGTGAGAGCTCTCATTTCAAATAGTGAGAACCCTCATTTCAAATTGTGAGAGCTCTCATTTCATACAGTTAGAGCTCATATTTCAAATAGTGAGAGCCCACAATTCAAATAGTGGGAGGTAAAGCGGCGACAAAGCCATGATTTTAACACCTAAAAATATTTGTAAATGAAAAAAATCAAATTTTTAAAATTTCAAAATATCAAACCTTAATTGTAAATAATTAATTTAATTAAAAAAAACAGATTATGTACCTAATACTGTACCAAATTAGGAAGCGTTGGCATGAGCTCGTTGAAAATTTATATGATAAATAGTCCTATATTATAAACAATATGGTCTTATTTAATATTTCAATTCAAAAAGACAATATTATTGATTATATAAAGGTGTTTATGAATAATTTTCTATTAGCTAATACCAGTGCTTTTTTAATTTAAAGCAATATTTGGTATTAATTTAATATTTTTCTTATTAAAAAATGGCTTTTGTAAAAAAAACAAATATTAAAAAATTGACATAAAAGATATGATAAATGTTGCATTTTATGGGTCCATCATGTCATGGGTCCATTAATAAATTAAGAATAAAATTTAATAAAAAATTTAATTTAGCATTAATTTTATTAACAACACTTGCATTCTATGCGTCCACTCTTTTAATTCATTAATTAATTTTTTAAAACCATGTTATCAATCCATTTTTTTAAAACCCCTTTTAATTATTAATAAAAATTTCATAAAATACAAAAAAAAGATTTAAGATATATTGAATTAATAAATTTATTCAATATGACACTTTTTCACTCTTGAATTGACGACAACTTTCATATTACCAAAATCGTCTATTATAGTTAAAATCTATTTAAAATTTTAACAATACTATAAAATCCATCATAGTAAATAGATTCAAGCTGCTCTCTTCGATTATTTTGATTGTTATCGAAATCATTTAGTAAAATAACTTTGTCATTCAATTTAAATTCACCTTTATCATTTAAATCATCAATATTTGAGTAATTCGATGCATATGATTTCAAATTTACTCTTGGATATGCATGAATACTAGTATTATCTGAATAACAGGTTCAACTCGTGAGTTTACAATGTTAATTCCTCAAAATAAATTAAAAGGCTTATGTTTGGTAGCTCAGTGAGGAGTGTTGTTAATTGGAATAAAACTTTTTTTTTCAATCAACACCATATTATTATCAAATGACAATCTTAATCTCTCTTTAAATGTTCGATTAAACCTTTCTATCTGACCTTGACTTGGAGGATATCGATGTCTTCAATGAATAATATTAACTTCAAATTTTTTGCATATTTCTTCAAAATATTTTTTGCAAAATTCTCTGCCATTGTCAGTATGTATATTACTCCGCGGTCCTTCAGTGTAAAAAAGATCCTATAGAATATCATTAATAGTTATACCATCTCTTTTTTTAAGAGAAAGAAACAAATGCTAATTTGCTAAAGCAATCTATCAAAGTTAATGCATACTTGTGACCGGAATTTAATTCTTCATACATACTAAAATCAATTATATCAGCCATGATTCTTTGAGGGGCATCTTCAATTATAATTTGCCGAACATTCTTTATAGTATCAGGTTTAGATTTTTCATTACACGTATTACATGATTTTATGAAATTTATAATATCTTTTGAAGTTATTCTGTAAAATTTTTCATCTACGGCATTTTTTAATTTGTTAATACCAATATGTCCAGGGAAATGCTTTTCTTTAATAGCAGACGTTTTTTCATTTGTTTAAAAAAAGCATATTTACCTTTTTAATGTATTTCTTTCTTTAATATAAAGTAAATTTGATTGATATACAAATTTAGAGCATTTTCTAAGAAATCATTCTTTCAAATGCCATTTTAAAATCAGGAATAAAACCATTTTGTAAAAACTTATACATAAACATAAGCTCTTCGGGGTTTTTTATTTTATGAATAGCGACCATAGATAGGGGTTTTGAAAAATGGACTGATAACATGGTTTTAAAAAATTCATTAATGAATTAAAAGAGTAGATGCATAAATGCAAGTGTTGTTAATAAAATTAATGCCTAATTAATTTTTTTTTAAATTTTATTCTTAATTTATTAAAGGACCCATGACATGATAGACCCATAAAATGCAACAATAAACAT
Source organism: Dictyocoela muelleri (assembly GCA_016256075.1). Taxonomy (NCBI): domain Eukaryota; kingdom Fungi; phylum Microsporidia; genus Dictyocoela; species Dictyocoela muelleri. Next base: position 6,705 of record SDVU01000725.1, on the reverse strand, counting down.
TTAAAATAAGACAAAAAATTAAAAAACATAGTGTTGTATGTAAAGAGACTGTTACACACATATGATAGGTCGGTTATAAAACATGCACATATGATATGTGTATCAATGTTTCAGATATATGAAACATAAAATTTTCATATTATCTATAAAAGAAATCGTTTTTCCAATAAATATGTGTTCTCAGGAGTATTCTTTTTCGTTTCTTGCGGCACCTAGTGCCTACCTAGGGGAACCCAACCGAAGGTCTAATGACTCTTATAAACTTTCTTGTAGAAATAAACAGCAGGGGCAGTATCGTGAATCGATGAGAGATCAAATCGAATTCTCTGCGCAGCTGCATTTAATGAAAGTAAATATAAAATTGCTTAAGAGAATGAATAACAAAGATTTGAATGTAAAAATATATATGTTAACAGAGAAAAAAATTTTAACGAGTATGAGCTTAGAAAAAAATTTATGCACATTGTCGAGAAATGTGAAATTAAGATTTGGAGAAGGTACTTTGAAATGAGAAGTTTTGAAAATATACCCAAAACATTTAAAGTTTCATAGAGAAACCTAAGCATTTTATAAGTGGTAAGGATTTGAATGACCTAAAAAAATTCAAAGAAGAAACATGGAGCGAATATCTAATAAGATTAATAAACCCGAATCTATACGATGATAAGAATGGAAGCTATGTAATTCAAAAGATCAAAATATATAAACCTATACGAATTATTCAGTGTATATTCTATAGCACTGACAGCTTTTAAATACAATTAAAAGAGTCGATATTAGAAAAAAATCAACATAGAAATAGCAATTGTTCAGCTATGTAAATCCTAAAGAAATATTAAAATGTCTGAATTATGAAATCCGACGATTAAAACTTCATTTCAAGCAGGATAAATTATTTGAGTAGGGAAAATTATGTTTCAATTGTCACAAGCCAGAACACATTGCCAAATATTGTAGCAGTACCTTTAATAGGAATTTTTTAAATAAGAATAAAATGGTTTGGGGTCAAGATCTTGAACCAATAGTTTCGAATGAATACAAAACTAAGGCACATTTGATAGTGGATCTTCATTAAAAAATATTCTACGAATATATTGTTAAAAAGTATTGATGATGCAGAAGTTATGAATTTGGAAAAAACAATGTCGATACAATTATAAAATGAAAATTGTTTAAAATAAAACAAAATTGCTAGGTTATTATAAAATGGAAAGGAAAAACTTTGACTTCTGAATTTCTATATAATTGATAAAGGAATAGTTGACTTGATTATTGGCAAAAAGTCAATAGATGAATTAACACAGATTAGAGAATTTCCAGCAGAATGTTCAATAAAAACTAACATTAGCAGAATAGTTAGCTGGACGAGACCAATTAAGAATATTCACGATAAATATGATTTCAGAATACTCATAAAAAACTTTAAAATGACGGTTTGTTCTGAGATAGTATATCTTTATAGTTTAATCTAATAGTATTGAATAGGAAAATATCAGGCGAGCTGAGATTTACCCTTGACTTGCGTAAAATGAAACAAATTGTTGATCTTGATATTTTTGAAATTCCTAATATTCAAAAAACAATGAGAACGTTATATGGGAAAAAAGTATTCAGTTTAATTGATTTTAAAGACGGATTTTTTAAAGTCAAATTAAAAAAGGAAGATCGGAAAAACGGTATTTATTGATGCAACCGGTAGACATAGACACTTTTCAATGATTCCGCAAGGATTAAAAAACATTACCTCATTATTTCAAAGAGGAATGAGTATAATTTGAAATAATCTCATTGATAATATTTGCTTGGTTTATATAGACGATATTTTAGTATTTTCAAATGAGGAAGATGAACATAAAGAGCATATAAAAACCTGATATTCTAGATTAAATGAATATAATTTAAAGATAAATCATGATAAATCAGAATATTTTAAAGATGGTATAAGTTTTCAGGTTATAGAATAAGTGAAAATAAAATTTAGCCGGTAACAAGAAGATCTGAGGCCGTTATTAATTATCCTTAAACCGGATATAAAAAAAACAATTAATGCGCTTTCTAGTAGTTATTAATTATGACTGTATTTTATTGGAAATTTGTCGATGAAATGTAAACCTTTGTATGATATTTTAAAGAATACTGGGACGTTCTCCCAAAGGATGCCAATGTCTAATACTATTGATTATAAGAGATTTCGTAAACCCGTTTATTGAATTGTTTTTGAAAGCTGCGCATTGGATGTCTCTAATTATCTGCCTGTATTTATAGTTTTATTTAAATCACAAGTTCTCTATATTTAACGGCGGCACATGGAAGTGTTCACTCAGAAGTGCACATGAAATTGGTTTTTTCATGAGCTCCTCTGAGTGAATACTTCCGTGTGCCCCGTGCAATAAAGCAATATAAATTTTTTAAAAAAAACAAAATAATTATTAAGGCTTTTAATAAAAAAAGTATAACTTCGTTTTAAAGTTCTTTTCCAAGCATAAATATCGATTTATTTTTGTAAAAAGTTTCTATTTATCTCAAAATCACGATGAATTTTCTTTTTGGTTTAATTCCAAAGGCCTTCAATCAATTGTGTGTTTATCTGTCTTTGGGTTCACGTAATTATATTTATGATTAGCCGTGTAATGGTTAAAACCCCTTTTCAAGACCAATATATGCTCGCCACATATCAGATACAATATCACCACCTTTTTTTTATATTCAAATCAATAAGTGGTTGAAGAGTGTCTTTATTACAGACTAACTTCATAAAAAAAAGCAATTATTACTCCCAACCTCGACACCTCCGAGAACGCATAATGGTTTTTTCTAATCTTTCTTTGTTATATTTTCGGTGATTAAAAAGTGATTCATCTATTTGCACTTCTTTTCCAGGACCACCGATTTAGGCTTATTAATAATGTAGTTCCTCAAAATACTAACTTAAAATTTCTTTTTATATAAGTAATTCATTTGGGTTCATTTTAAATTCATGAATGGCTTTTTGGGGTCCAATATCATTGTAGAAATATAAATAAGAAAATTTGATAAATTTCATAAAATCAATGCGGCATTCAGAAAAATATGAGTTTTCATAAATTGATTTCTTGTTCAGACACGGTCTTTTACATCTCGTACAAAACCGCTCGAACAATTTTTCTTCTTTGATAATTTCATGAAAGTCTTACATTTTTAGCCCCGAAGCTTTGTTTTAATAATTCCACAATCCTGTAATAAGGTATTCGACGATCCTTACGTATGCAGTATATGACTAACTCATCAAATCTCATACTATCAATACATTTTTTTGATCTAGCCAAGGGGGTCAGAAAAAATAGTTTTGACGGCAAAACTATTATAATATTTAAAATAAAGGTCTAAGTATTCACTAAGAGAAGCTCATGAAAAACCAATTTCATATTTGAGTTTCCAAGGATGAGATGGTACTGATGTGTTATTTAAAATATTATATGGGCTTATACATTCTGGATTATGTATAATGACATCTTCGATGTCATCAATCATATTCCAGAATGTATAAGCCCATTCATATTTTAAATAACACATCAGTACCATATCATCCTTGGAAACTCAAATATGAAATCGGTTTTTCATGAGCTTCTTTATGTAAATACTTTTGTTTACCTCCGTTAAATATAGAGTGCAAAATCACATTCTGTCATGTTTCGGAGGTAGATCGTTATGGATCATTCTAGTACCTGTCGCCTGTTATCCAAAATATCTTTACAAATTTTTTTTTGGTCTATATCTTTTAACCATGTCTTCTTTTCATGCGAGGCCTATGCAGATCTTCTCTTAAAATTTTGTTGGCATTTCAATTCACACAACATCCTCCTCCTTCACACAAGATTTAACGTTTTTGATTGATGCTCTCGTTACATTGTTACCCTTATCGACATAAACGTTATTTCCACCCGTTGACGCATTCACTACCTTATATGGACCTAACCATTTACTCATTATTATATCACTATCAAAGTTTAGAACATAAATGAAGTAATACTATTATAATAAAATTGCTTCCTTGTTTTAAAAATTTTCTTGTTATAATTGTTTGAGGATTCCTCTAATTTTATTTGTATGACATCATTATCGATTTTGATTCCAATACTCGAATTTTCGAATATCGGGTTTTCAAAGAAAAGCTCATAGGTACAATACCCAGTATTTAGTTTTATGTTTAAGTTATTTCGTTTCCAGATGTTTTCAAAAAGTTCATCCAAACTCATCCCCCTCTGGATATTCGTAGTTCCACTCCTATTTATTTGTTCACACCACCATTTAATTGCCAGTTGGGTTATTTGGGCACATAGTATATGTTTCATGTTCTTATTTCTCAGAAAATTTTTTAATTGTGCTGATAAAAACTGTCTTCCATTATCAGTTATGGACCTGAGTGGAACTGGATACTTCGTGAACAATTTTTTTCCATGGCGTTAACTATGGTTTCTGCATGTGTGTCAAAACTAATTGCGATTTCTGTGTATTGTGTAAACGTATCTTTACAACCAATATGCTATAGAATTTTTCTTTTATGCTTGTTTTGAAATGCTTCAACTTGATCTTGCCCTTTATATTGACTGATATACACTCATTTCTCTGTATAGTATTATTCTCGTGTTCCACAACACCATATTTTTGCGCAGTATCTTTTACCTGTTTCAAATATCGCATTCTTCCGATATTTTATAACTAAGTTTTTTGTATATGGAAGGTTGGTTTACTTTCTGATAATATTAAGAAATCTTGCAGTACTCGGATTAATTATATTTTCATGGATTTTTCTTAGTATATATTTTATTATAACAATCTGTTTTATCAGGGGTTTTACTATTTTTTGCATGTTGCTAAAAATATTTGTTTTAAATTCAGTAAGGTGAAGCAGTTTAGGTTCTTTATTGGAATTAAATATAGTTAAGGAGTATTACCGGGAAAGTGTGTCATCTTCATTTTTTTTATTCTCACCTTCTACATGTACCATTTTGTAGTCATATTCTTCCAGCATTAATTTCCATCGGTTTATTCGCTTGGATAAGTCGCCTGTAAATGTAATATTTTTATTGTCGGTCATAATTATGATTGGAGGGTTATATATAATCGGTATAGAATGTGCTATAGTTTTGATTATTGCCGGTGCTTTTTCACAACAATTAAATAGTTTACTCCTGTAGATTGTATTTTTGCTAAAAAAAGACCTACAGTTTTGTTATCTTGTGTGAGTATTGCTCCGATGCCCTTTTCAGAAGCCTCAGTTTTTAGCGTGAATGTCTTTTTAAAACTTTATGGTGTAGTGTTTGCTTTTGTTTTATTTGTTTAACAACTACATAGAAAATATCCGTATGCCTTTTCGCCCAGTGTATTGTGAAGTTTTGGATTTCAGGAGGGAATAAAGATCATGAAGTTTAATAGAAAGTTATGGTACGATTGTGCGGCACAAATTGAGCAACCCGAGAATTTTCTGCAGACGTTCTTTGTTTTTGGCTTCTTGAAAGTTAAATCGTGTAGTTTTGTAATATTTAGTTGTATTCCAGTTGCAGATATTTGGTGTCCTAGAAATTCCATTTTTTTTAAGAATTTTTTTTTTAAAATTTACCGTGATTCTATTTTCCTTGAGGGTTTAAAAAACAATTGAAGTAAATTATTGTGTTTTGGGGGCTAGTAAAATATACCCCCTTTGAGCGACCTAGTCCAAAATTTTACCCCAGAGCGACTTAGTCCAATATTTTCTTCAATTCTAAAAATATAAAAAAATATTATTAACTTTTACAATGTAGAATTCATAGAAGGTGGATTAGAAACATTAGATTGTAATGAACTGTATAATCAGTGTGTGTAAATGGGCGTTTAACCTCGGAACAGCTTTGTAATGATTCTTCTGCCTATATGACTTTGAAAAGTTATAAAAAGAACAAGGACTGTAAAGCATGGCGATGCATGAGTAGATTTTGCTTGTCCTTTAAAAAATATTATAGTATTCGATATTAAAGTTTTTTCGAATGTTTCGAATTGAAAATAAATATTATTTTGGAAATCATAGGTAAATATAGTGTAAGAACCCCTTTACACGCCATTTTCAACTCTATGCCATCAGCGTCGAGAAATTCTATAATAAAGGTAATAAATGAATTAATAACATCAATTACACAGCCTGACTTCTCAAGTAGAAAGCTAGGGTCGCAAATTCTATTGTACAGGTGGATGAAACACGTAGAACTGCAAATGTAAGTCCCACCGTGGTCGTTCTCCTGATAATAGAACTGATGATTGTTATTGTAGAAACGAGAGGTAAAGCGACTAGGATGTTTGCAAAAGTTATACCTGATAAAAATGCGACGACAATATTACCCATAAGATTGTAACAGGCAGTAATGGGTCGATAGTTCATACAGACGAGCATGGATCTTGTATCTGATTAACTCTAAATGGCTCTGAAAAATGAAAATATGTCATATATATAATGTTGTTCTTTTTAAAATTAATAATGTTATACTCATCATGTTAAGTCAATGAATAATTTAATATATAGACAAATTAAAAACATGAATGGGGTCTTAACAAACAAGAGGCCACAATTTCTAAGCGAGATATGCTTTTTCTTTAATAATAAGAAAATCATTTTGGAAAAAAATATTTGAAATAATTAAAGTAAAATAATTTAATACATTTATATTAAATTTAAATTAATTTAATACTTTTTTA
>SDVU01000724.1:0-11130 GCA_016256075.1 Dictyocoela muelleri | reverse complement strand
TTATAAATTATAAATTATAAATTATAAATTATAAATTATAAATTATAAATTATAAATTATAAATTATAAATTATGAATAAAAGATAAAATTTAAAGTATGTTTATTTTATTACAAAGAAACTATTGTAAAAGACTACCTATGTTAGTGTATAAAATTAAACATTAAAATTAAAAAATAAAAATTAAATTTTAAGGCCAAAAATTAAATATTAAAAATTAAATTAAAAATTAAAAATCTAATATAAAAAATAAAATATTAAAAAATTCAAATTTCAAAATTCAATATTCAAAATTAAATATTGTAAATCTTTAATAAAAAATAATTACATTAAAAATTTTATATAAAAAAATTAAATATTAAAAATTAAATATTCAATATTTTAAATTAATAATAATAAAATATGAAAAGATTACAGCGGGAGAGATCCCGACTAAAGCTGGGCGCGAGGCGTACGCTGCGCGTGCGACAATAATTAATATTGCTCTAAGTAAATTTTGGTTTTTTATTTATATTTTACTGTTTAAATGCCTATGATAGACTTCCAAAGAATTTGTAATTGTTGGGAAATCTTTTAAAATCCGCTCATGTATTGGAAATATTGTATTTCTTTTGTCAATTGAATGTATGCATTTTCAATATTTTTTTTTTATAAAAAACATCGATTTTTAAATAGTAAGACTACTGTTTCTACTAATAATTATCTTTTATAATTCGTGGCCTACATTTGATACTGGTACATAAGCCAGAAAAAGTAAATATTATGTTAATTTTTTAAATTCGCCATCTTCTTTAAATATTGTCATGTATCAATTTAAAATTAAAAACCTATAAATTATTTGGCAAAAATTAAAATTGTAACCATTATGTTTATGTATGGAAAATCTGATTTTATAGACTGAATAACGGTGATTTCAAATAAAAGCTATGTAAAATTTCAGATCATTTACACATTTTTCTATGATCTATTAAAAATAAAACTTTTAAATTAGAAACTTTTGTTTTTCTCTCTATGAATACATAGATGATAAAAATCGTTTTTTTCAAAAATTCCCATATATAATAATTTTTCTCATGAATTGAATGGGGACGTGTAAAAGGGACTACAACATAGCAAAATATATTTGATTTTCTTAAAATATCCAAATTAATTTCAGTATAGAATATTAAAATTCTACCACATTCTACTGAAATTTATTTCTTTGAAAGAAAAACATCATTATCGCAAGTTTTCCCGTAAAATTTCTGGTATTTCTTCATCGGATATACCGATTATCGTTATAAAAATTTCCCGACTCTTTGAAAATGTATTTATTAGTGATTCGTACTAAGTTCTTATATCACTTTTAAGATCCTCGACTTCCGTCAGTACCATAATATATAAATCATTGAAATCTATGTAGAATCAATAAATTCATTAAATAACTTACTCTTAAAGAGAAGTGTTTTTATTTTAGAGATATCTTCTTCATAATATTGCGCATATTCCGAAATAACATGTTCACACTTGTAATCGGTCTGTATAAGACCAGACAATCACGGTTAACACACCACCAAGTTAAATTCAGTTTTTAAGATCAAAATGTATAAATATAATCAAAGTAAAATTCTTTTTTTGATTTATTATACGTCTTATAATTTGTATTTCGGTCATAGGGGTTAATTTTTGGAGTAAAAAATGGGTTTTTTAGCCCAAAAAGTGACCCATTTTTGCTTTTGGCGAAAAATCTGGCTGCTGACGAATGTAATGATTAATATGAAAAAAAATTATAAATATATATATATTTCTTTTATACCCTTAAAATTTACCGTTTTCTGTAAAAAATTACATTCTTCTTTTTATAGAAAAGTTAAATTCACTTTCATGAATATTTATAAAATAAAAATTATGAAAAAAAAGAGTTCTGAAAAAATAATAAAGAATTTGAAAAAAAATAATAAATATATTAATAAATTATAAAAATGATTTTAATAAGAATATTAATTGTTTTAATTATAATAATGGTGGTATTAATTATGAAATATACTAATAATTTTAAAAGCCGGTTTTTTTAAAAAATGTAAACATATTATTATATTAATTAGAGTCAAAAAATAATTATGTTTTTTAGAAAAGGATTATAAATTATTAAAAAAATATGTTTTTATTTTAGCAAGTTCAAGACGTTTTTGTTATTTTTTTTTACATTTCTTAATTTAGTTTACTAAAAAGAAAACAACACTGATATTTTTTTTGTGATAATAATGATTATGAATATTATAATAATACTATTAATAAAAACATTTTTATACAATTTTTATGACATTTTTTGTGTAACAAATATCCTCTATCAACAATCTATAGTTTCATAACTTCTAGTATTTACAATATTATATTAACAAAAATATTTTTAACAGGTAACATATCAAATTTATAAAAAGTATCTATAGATAATAATACAAACGAAAAAAAAATCAAAAATAATACTTTTATTTAATAATGTCTAGAAAAAAATATAGTAATCTTAAAATAAAATAATTGTATAATCGATTTTGATCTAAAGATAAAAAATTTGTCTAAACAACTAAAGCAAGATAATTATAAAGAAAAAATTAGAACCGAAAAACTATTTACATCACATAAATAGTGATTAAAAATGCTTTTATTAAATTTGTAATGTAAAAAGTAAAAATAATAATAAATAAAATAATTTTAAAATGTAATGAAATAATGCTAGCAATTAGAAGAGTTCAATAATATCAATAGCAAAAATTATAATATCAATAAAAAAAAATTATAATGATTAAAAATTTATAATGATAAAAAGAAAATTAATAATGATTTTAAAAATTCATAAATTGATAAAAAGAATTTTTAATTTGATAATAAAAATATTTATATGAATAATAAAAATATTAAAAATGATAATAAAAATATTAAAAAATATTAAAATACCAAAAATGATAAATTTATTATAAAAACCCTATTTATAAAACATCATCAAATACAATAGAACGTTTTTCATAGAATAAAAATCTTATTTTTTTCTATAATCTAAGATTTTGGACCTTTATTATATTTTTAATCAATCATTCTCATAACTCTTAATATTATAAAACTGTTACTTATTTATTCTAAAAATATTTCTAATGTATCATTGTAAGATGTAAATTTGAAGGCCGCTTAAAAGATTTATTAAAAGGGTTAAAAATTTTAAATTTATATAAAGTTTAAATAAAATTTATAATAGCTTGAAATTATAATTACTTATTAAAAAGATAATTACTTTTATAAAAATTATATATCAATTCTTGATAGTAAATTTTTATAGATAGTATAATACTTCTCAATAATAATACTTATAAACATATAAATATAATCCCAAATAAATAATAATAGTTCTCCCTAGGAATAATACTTGTTGAGCGAGTAGCGCACGACGCGACTAGCATGCCAATGTATCAAAACCCGCTGAGTTCTTTTTTGATTTTTTTTTAAAAATTCATTTATTAATTTGCATTCAAAGGAAATCGAAACATAATAGTAGACAGATTGTCTATTATATTGACCACTATGAAAGCATTCATAAAATAATTATTTAATTTATCTTTAATTTAAAAATTGTAAACAATTTACGAATGCAGTCTATTTACTAAAAATGTTCTAAAAAATTTTAATAAAATTATAAAAACAATAATACAAAATTTTTAAAAATTTAAAAATAAGTATTAGTAATAATAAAATTTTAATTTATGTATTTTCAATTTTATTTAAGGGCAACTATTGTAAATTGGTTAAAACAAAGGTAGTGTGTTAAAAAGTTAAAATTTTCTTTTATAAAAATTAAAATTAAATACCAATATAATATCTAAAATATTATATTAAAAATAAAAATTGAAAATTAAATAAAAAATATAAAATTAAATATAAAATTTAATAATTGAAAATTAAATATAAAAAAATCAATATTAAAATATAATATTAAAAATAATATATTAAAAATAAAAATTCTATATTAAAAATTTAATATTAAAAATTCGATATAAAAAAATGTATATTAAAAATATAATATTAAAAAAATAATAATAATAATTCCTTATTGCAATAAATATTTTATATTCATATTTAAAATAAAAAAATAAATAAATAAAGATATAAATGACGACAGCATGACTTCATCTTGTCGCATTCTGGCTCGTGCGCTTGCTGCGCGCGAAAATGCTTATTAATAGATTATAATTCTTGTTAATATATAATTTTACTTTTTAATATATAAGAACAATGTTAAATAAAAAATATATATTTTTCAATTTCTCTAAATTAAAAACTTTCTAAAAAAAAACCAAAAAAACTGTAAATATTACTAAAAATGATAATTAATGCAGAAATAATCTTTTAGCAAATATTAACTAAATTTTGTTTAAAAGAAAATTATCAATAAATATTTCAATAAGCCATAAAAGAAATCCATAATTGAATTGATCAAGTTGAAAGAATGTTACAAAAAAATTAAAATCAATTAGTATATTTCATTAAAATATATTTTGAAAATATTTAATGATAAATCGATAGTGAAAATATAAACCGTAATAAAAATAAGGATAATAATTAAAATTGATAGTATAAATGAATGCAATGAGGATAATAAATAATAAAAATAGATATAAATTAAAATAAAATATTTAATGATAAACGATAGTATAAGGTTATCATTCAGCGGGAATTAGATTTTTTTGAGATTTAAAGCTTTTTTTTAAATTTATAATTTCACTGTCAAAATCTATGAATTTTAAATCCAATTAGTATGATGAAAATGGAGTCGGGTGTTTAAAGATATTATATATAGATACACTTTAGAAAAAACAAATATATACAAATGCAATTATTTCTATTGGAATTAGAAAATAAAGTGAGAGACGACACGAAATGATATCATAAAGAAATGTCAAAAAGATAAAAAGCATTTAGGTTCAACTCGCCTATAGGAGTTGAACCTAAACTCAAAAAAAATAAAAACGTTCAACTTACCAAAATATAGAAATAAATTAATCAGTATCTAATTTTATTGTAATTTTTAATTTATATTATTACTTAAACCTTTCATAAAATTAACAAGTTTGTAATTTCCATAGTTTATAATTAAAGTTTTTTAACTAAATTCATATCCAGCTTTATTTATGTTTATTTCAATTATTTTACCTTGACTAATCTGAATATAATTTATTTTCATCATTTCTTCTACTTGTTGTAATTTTTTTATAATTTCGCAATATTTTGCTGTGCATAATTCATCAACATGTTTAAAATCTCATAAAAGCCTTCACAGACATTTGTTTTTCTAGGAATATTATTTAAAATTATATATTTAACATTCCAATATAAAATTCGATAAATTCAATTTTCTTGATCATAAAATGATCCTATATACATTCTTTTAAAATAATTATAAAGTTCATTGATATTACTAACGGAAACAAACAATTTACTCTCATTTTCCAATATTGAAAAGTTATTTTTTACATCATTTTATTTTAAAAATGCCAAATTTTTATAGTTTCCGATATATTGTTTGAATTTAAATCATTATAATAATTTTTTGTAATATTAAATCATAAATTTTCTACCCACAAGATTGATAAAATGAAAAAGACACCCAAAAACTTGAACTTTAGGAAAAAAAATTTGATTGAATTAGAAAGGCTTTTGCAAAATCAGTAATTACAATTTCTGGTTCAAAATTTGTTTCTTGCCACAATGCTTTTAATATTTTCAAATACGTTTTTTTTAACAACACAATATAAATGCTACAGGAAATGTTTTTCTAAATAAAAAAGCGTTAATATATGTAATTGAGTGAGCTTTGTTGGAGCGGATTTAATTGTCTTTAATCAAAAAAATTTTGCTTTTCTACTTACTTCATTCATAAACGTTAAGGGAAAAATTTTAATTGTGTTTAATTAAAAAAAAATTCTGCTTTTCTACTTACTTCATTCATAAACTTTATAGAAAAAAAATAATTTTTCTGTCGATATCATATATTCCGGTTTCTTTTTTTTCCTTTAATCATATTGTAAAACTTTTCGAATATACAATTTTGCTTTTTTTTCTTTAAATATTAGTATTTTTCCGCGCACTCCAATATTTTTCGCTGTGATATTTTCTGTTGATATAACTTATTTACTCGTCATAAATTTTTAATGCTACTACTGTAACTATTCATGTGTTTGATATTTATTGATTTTAGCTGCATTTTTAATTTTCAATTAATTTATTTGCCTTTCTGATATCTGCCTAGTTATAATGTTCTTATATAAAAACAGTGGTCTTTCTTTTTCTAAAATCAATCGTAATCTACAAGATTCTATATTAAACCTATACGTTTCAATTTTATATTACTCTTTTTCTATGTTATATTCTAAATTTTTAGATAAAAGCATTTTCTTGTTTGTTTGTCTTATACAAAGAAAAAATCCATTTAAAAAGACTTTTATAATAATTTTTTATTTCGATATTTTGGCAGGTTGAACCGGTTTAAATTTTGGAGAGTTTAGGTTCAACTCGGATATAGGCGAGTTAGCCGAAAGTTTCATTTTTAATTTGTGAAGGAAGATAAATGTAATAAGACACGAAATGATCTAAATGAGAATAGTTAACAAGATAAAAATAATTATAAAAGATACGCTTTATAGAGATATATCAAAATAAAACAAGAATTTCGATTTTGTATTATTTGAATTCCTCAAAGTGAAGCTTTTGAAAAGTTCACAACAAATAAATTGCTAAAATAGATTTGAGACTAAATATACTCAGTTTTAGATATACTTTTAGGTAGAAGTAATGAATGAATAAAATTAAAATTTAAGAAATATCATATTACATACAAAAATAATAGACGTAAAAATACAAAATAAAATAAGTAAATATAGATTTCAAGAGAAAAGGTTCTAAAATATTAAAAATTTTTAATTGTGTACTGCCTACAAGTATCAAAGCAGGTAGACGAGAATAAAAAAAGGTACTATTTCATAATAATGTCTAGATAAACTATATTTACGTAACTGATCGTGATTTTGAAAAATCAATCATTTGGCAAGAGTGTTATTAAAAAACAAGTTCGAAAAATTGTTTACATAAATGAAGTTATGAATTAGAGGTTAACTTTAAAATTCTAAAATTAGTAACAAATTCTAAATCAATATATATGTCTCCTTTATGTATTTACATGTGAAAATTTAGACAAATAACGATAATGAATAATTTTACGAAGGATATTTTAAACTTATTAGGTAATAAAAAAACGATGCTATCATTAAAATATATGAAACATCGAAATTGTGTAACATATACAGTCAGTGTATTAAAATCCTGTAATAAACAACAAATTCCTGAAAAAAATCTAGGTTTGTCAAGAGAAATAAAGGAATATTTAAAATAAAACAATAAAAGCCAATATACAATAAACGAAATTATATTTCAATAAAAAAAAACTTCACTACAATTGAGAAATAATCTTAAAATGAATGATAAACACTAAATCAATATAAAAAGTTTATAATAGAATAGATCAAAAATTTAACATCTAAATTACAGAAATTACGCAATAAAAAGTTAAAACTCGGATATAATTACCTTTATCTGTAGTTACCTTGAGCTTATCTAGAATATCATAAAGATAATTACAATAAATATATAGTAAATTTCACATTTTAAATAACCAGAATGTTATTTATTTTTATATACGATTTCTAATTTAAAAATATACTGCTTAATAAACTTAATATAGTTTTATTTATAGAGGTGACGGGACGAGAATACGAATAAAACAAGTAAAACAAATATTTGAAGCAATTAAGAAATTTAAATTATAAATAGAACAAGGGTTATCATTAAAAAAGTTTCTAAACAAAAATAATAAGCATATTTACATTTTAGCAAAATCACAATAGATACATCTATTGGGAAAGCATAAAAAACTTAAATCCAGAATTTTAAAAAAAAATATTTGAAATATTGTTGAGATTTCAAAAAAAGTGTTCAGAAACACAAAAGATCCTAAATATAATAATATCAATTACAAAAGTAAGTAAAATCTTATACTAGGCCTTTTCACTAATAAAAAAACAAAAAAAATATTTTATAGACCTATTAATAAATATTCAAATGAAACCACGAAATAGGCTCTATTTTATTCGAAACACTGCAAAATTTTATAAAGAAAAACAATAAACATTATTTACCCTATGTTCAATAAGATTCGGTTTTTGTTATTCGAAAATTATATATTTTCAAAACATGATTAGTATGTATATATATTTCTTTTATATAAATGGTTTTATTAGATACAAAATTCACTTTAAAAGTCCTTATTAATTCTGATTTACATGTTAAAAGATAATATTTACGTAATGAAATACATTTATTGTACTCTTTAAATTTTTTATACGAGTTTAGAAAATAT
This sequence comes from Dictyocoela muelleri, assembly GCA_016256075.1. Lineage (NCBI taxonomy): Eukaryota > Fungi > Microsporidia > Dictyocoela > Dictyocoela muelleri. The sequence continues at coordinate 2,694 of SDVU01000724.1, read as the reverse complement.
ATAATTTAGTTTTTAGAAATTTTTTATATATTATGTAAAACGATATTATTTAATCTATAGAATAACGAATTCTGAGACTCAAATTAATTTATTAGTACGCGAATATCTAATTTCGGAATAAAACCTAAAGTAAAAAATAAAAATATCAATTGCAACAATGCGAAAAAGACGAATTTAACATTTTTCCGAGTATTATGCTGTTTTATTTATACGGTCTTGATATAAGTCTCACTTTTAACAAGAGAATGCGAGTAGAGATCTATAAAAAACCTACAAAAATTAAGTAAAACGGTCATATGAGTGAATTTTTTTATAGAATTTATAAGAAAAATTAAACACCTATAATTGTTCAAATATTTTGAACGAACTATTTACACTTATAAATGTTAGTATCAAGTAAAATATCTCCCCCTGGGGGTGTATTTTACCCAATCACAGATAGTGGAAGATATTTTTAAAAAAAAATACATACTCATGATGGAAAAAACGGTTTATAAGAAATTTGTTCTAAAGTTGTTAAATGGATCTAGAAGAAGATATTTTAAACAGATTTAGAAATATAGGTTTACTGATTCTGAACAAAAATGGCTTTATTGTGGATCAGAGGTAAAAATAATAAAATCTGTAGAGATCACACGGATGGTTTTAGAACGAATCCTAACATAATATCTGTAGAGTTAAAAAAAATTATTATCTGTTAGGCATGACACTGTTTTTTTATAATTTAGACAACCACTGTCACAAATATCTCTTATTATGTATTGCTGGTCTTACTCAAAAAACATTGTTCAAGTCACTTCAGATTACTCAATTTTAAAACCATCAATAATACAAATATATTACTTTTGCCGAACAAAAGTAACAGAATATCATGTCATGAACCAATAAAACTTGGAGTCGTAGTTATTATAATTAAAATCTACGAGTCTCCATTCGTCTATAAAGTTAAATGTCATCGCGTAAGAAACCCAAAATAGCAAGTATGGTTTTTTGAATTCATAAAACAGCTCATCCTATTTAATTTTTCATATTGAAGTTGTTAAGGATAGATTAACCGAAACTCGTAACCAATCATAGGCGGTTATGCCGAAGACGTTCTTTAATTCATTCGGATTTGTGTTTAGGGCACAGGTAGATATCTACAAGACTTGACTTTTTGCACGAAACAGTCAACTATAAGTAAAATTTTGTTAATCCAGTCAATTATGTACATACACAACACATTGAGTCATTGTGGAATGTCACAAAGTGTAAACTAAAATCTATGAAAAAATTAAAAAAAAACTCGGCTTTATTTAAATGAATTTATGTGGAAAGAACAGAATCGTGATTGCGGGTATAAAAATACCCTAAGACAGTCAATTTTGTTAAAGAAGGACAAAGTTTATTTTTTATTTTTTATTTTTTTCTTTTATTTTTCATTTTTTATTTTTTATTTTTTATTTTTTTATTTTTTTATTTTTAATTTTTTTATTTTAATATCACCCCCAGTTGTAGATATTTTACACGACTAAAATAGATGGGAGATATTTTACTTGATCCAAATGTTATGCATTGACAGAGGATTTATATGAATAATATAAATCTCCTTAATATGAACATCTTTTATATGGAAGTTGTTTATTATGAGGAGTAGACTCTTTATTTCGCAATATCTATTACAAAACATGTCTGATTTTGATTAAACCTGTAAAAACTTTCTTGTTCTATACATGAAAACCGAAAAAAAAAATTTACATTTTTTTTAAAATATCTTCTATATGCTTATATTATGAACTATAAAAAAAATAAAATAAATGAAAAGCAAAGGTCGAAAATTTTCAATTTTTCTGACGAACTCAACTGTCAGTCTAAAAAAATGAATATCATTAGTGTGAATATATATTAAAAAGATGAAAAATTATCATTTTTATTCAATAATACGTGAAAATATGCAATCCTTTATGAGGATATATACAGCTTGAAAAACATTTTAATTTGATATAAAAAACACTTCAATATTTTATAAAACATACATGCCATAATATTATTATCTCATAAGATTCCCTGCAAGAAATGAACGTTAAACTTTCAGAAGAACGTATATTTACAAATTTATCAGTATTTACTAAAAGCAAAAATAATAGAAAAAAAAATATAGTAAGCCTAGAAAGCTTTTAGTTGAATACTGATATGTAAACACTGACGCTTTTGCGATAATTTAAACTTATTTAGAAAAAACTAGATTAACTTCATTTAAAAGATATATTCAATGCTGATGAGGCAGTTTTATATTGCGAAATAGCATTAATCAAACATTATCGTATATGAACAAATAAAGCATTCGAAATGCATAAAAAATATGACTGACGATATTTTAAAAAAAGTTTAAAAGAAGAAAAATAAATCCATATTTATAGGAGAATCGCTACAAACATTGTTTTTATAATAAAATATATAATTAATCAAATTAAAATAAAAAAATTACTCTAAATCCTTTATTGCCTCATAGTATATTAAATACAGGGTTTTTCATTTCAATAGACCCCTTTTTTCATTTCAATAGACCCCTTTTTCATTTCAATAGACCCCTTTTTTCATTTCAATAGACCCCTTTTTTCATTCCAATAGACCCCTTTTTTCTTTTCAATATACCCTTTTTTTTTTTTTTTTCCTCCCTTTTTTTTTTTTTTTTTACCCTTTTTTTTTTTTTTT
>SDVU01000723.1:0-11131 GCA_016256075.1 Dictyocoela muelleri | reverse complement strand
TTAAACATTAACGCCATGAGAAAAAAAGAAACAAGTCTAGAAAAAAGAAAACATTTAATAAATTTTTATAACGATGGGAAAAAAAGTTTCAGCAAAAGATGAAGATATGAAATAACCAAATCAACTGTTTCAACGATCATATGCGATACGAAGAAACTGGTGAAATATATCACTCTTAAAGGTGGTAATAGAGCAAAAAAACTACAGATGCTCATAATGACACAAACAAAGGATACCTAAAGTAACATACCACTCTAAGTTAAAAATAAATACAAAAAAATATCACAAATAAGTTTAATATTTAAGTCGATTTAAGTACAATCAAAAATCAGTAAATTTTTAATAATTCAATACAAAGATTGACATTGGTTCATGTTGGTAAAAAAATACTATTAAAAATAGATATGAGATATGACTATGCTCATCTTTTTCTAAATATTTTATGTAAAATGATTGAAATAATTATATTTTTATATAAGAGGTAGAGTTGAAATTATTGATGGGAAACAGTGGGAGAGGGCCTCAAGTTTTTCCAGGGTATTTATGTCTCTTTGCACAAAAAAGAATAGAAAGTTTATATTTGTGCGGCAAATTATGAAATCCAGAATTTATTATAAAAAAAAATTCAACTATTAATAGATTGAAGTTTAGTCAATTTTTTAATGAGATTTCTGGTGTTTTAATCGAAAAAAAGAATAAATAATGCTGTATGAATTATGTATTATGTGAGTTCTGAGAAAGTAGAGGAATTAAAAATTTTAGTTCAAAATTTGAATCATAGAATACTCATTTTGCCTCCTCATTACAAATTCGTAAGAAAAATGAGAATTTATTTTCACAGTACAAAAAATAAGTACGTGAAGCAGATTTTCAAACTGATAATGATTTAATTAATAAAATTAATAGCATATTGAATGAAATTTCAATATTATTTGCTATAATTTAAAAATAATATGTTAAAATTTTCCCAATATGTTTAAATAAAGAAGAAATATATATGTTAATAAAAAATGATTTTTTTTTATTTAATTTTTAATTGCGTTTTTTTATTAAAAATAATCAATATTAAAATATATGGCAATTATATTAATATTTTGCAGATTGATTGCAGAATGTTTAAATTTATTTTATTTTTTTTAAGAACCTTATAGTGTTGCAGATTAATTGCAAAATGTTGAAATCAATTTCAAAACCTAGTAATGAGTAATTTTTAATATATTAAATATATTTTGGAATATTCCAATTATAATTTTGAATATATTAATGAAAAACCCGGAAAATTAAATTAAAAAAGTTGGGTTACGATTTTCGAAGAATTAACAATTTTTAGTAACATTTTTTTGTCTAACACATTGAATATCATCGATTTATAATACCTGCATTTTCAAAGATACTTTGATAAAATTTATTTACGTAATATTTAGTCTTAGTAGATATTTTTAATTATATAAAAAATGTTATTAAACTATTTAAGGTCATACTATATGATGCCAAAAACTAGAATATCAAATTTTTTAACTGTAATTAAAGAAAATTTGACTCGATTGAAATTCAACATGGTGAATTAGAATATACTATTAGGAAAAATTGTAGGCATTGATCATAAAAAATTAAGATTAAAATAAAAAAATATTAGGAGTTGTTCGAATTTTTTCCATATAGAGAGAAAATCGACAACCCTATGAATAATATAAATCAACAATATATATTGTCAAAGGCGATAGAGATTCCAGGCCGTAGAGATTCTCTCCATTAATGTTTAAAAAAATTTTATAAAATTATTTAATAATTTCTTAAAATTATTAAATATTATTAGGTGCTATACAAAAAATAAATTAAATATTTTTTTTTTATTTGTATTATTATTTTTTTAAAATACATTAAAGGGCTTAAAATATTGGAAATTATTCGAAACAGTATTTAAGCCTTATAATGTTTTTTTTAAAAAAATGATTAATACAAATACAAAAATTTTTAAAAAATAATTAATACAAATAAAAAAAACTTTTTTTTAAAAATATTTAATTTTTTTTTGTATAGCCCATGTAATATTTAATAATTTCAAGAAATTATGAATAAATTTTATGAAATTTTTTTAAACATTAATTGAGTGTACTCTACGGCCAGGAATCTCTATCGCCTTTGACATATATTGTCACTAAGATACTAATCTGATCTACGCAGAGCGAAAACTAGCCGTTGGTGTGTTTTCTCAGATTTTTTTGAAAAACTTCGCCGAAAACTCGCCGCCAAAAAAATTAAAATTAAATTAAATCATATTAAATTAAATTCAATTAAATACAATTAAATTAAATTAAAAAAAATTTCAAGCATCCAATAGAAAATCAAGAGTTCAAATTGACACAAAAAAAGGAAGAAATTTATCTGCAAAAATTACATTTATAATAAAGATAAAGAAACCAAAGATGGTATTGCGTGGAGATGCTAAAGAAGGCAATGTTGTGGAAAGGTTTATAAAATAGATAATAAAGTTACTAAAGAAATATCACATGGCATCCTCCGCTGACGCTGATTTATCAAATGATGACGTTAATTCGAAACTTTATAATATAGCAAAAAAAATAATTAGGATTTTGAAAGTATATTAAAAATTGTAATATCTAGTATTGATGATTTAGATATAAATTCATTGAGGCTTTTAAAACACAAACAAAATTATTTTACAAGATTAAGAAAACAAACAAAGTATGAAAATACAAACAAGGCCGATGATAGATTTAAATTACATAAATTTACGTAGATGGTGCTTTATTTATACAATATGATAGTGGTGTGTTTGATGAGAACATAATATAGTTTTTTACAAACATTTTTTATTGCTATTATTGAAAAAACAAAAATATTTCTCTGTGATGCTACATTTAAAATGTTTCCGTTTATTTCAACATCTTTTTTTTATTTAATTTTTTGTTTTAACAAAAGAATACCCATTATATATTCTATAATGAAATAAAAAAATGCAAGCTATATAAAAATATTTAACTTTTTAAATATAAAAATGAAATTAAATCCAATAATTTTCATTCTGATTATATTAAGCTTTAGTAAATCAATAAAACGCTTTTCCAAATACTGAACTTTTCAGATGTTTATTTTATTTTGGAAATATAATATAAAGAAAATACAATAATTAGGATATATTTCAATGTACATATATGATAAATCATTTAGAATTTTTGTGAAGAGATTATTATTACTTTCATATGTTCCTATTCATGCAATAGATAAGATCCTAATTAAAATTATAGATGTAACTGCAATTGATAAGTTTTGTAAAGATATATTACATTGTTTTTTTAATAAAAATATTTTATGCATAAATAACACTATTGGTAAAAAAAAAATATTTTTTTTGAGAGGGTTGGGGTGTCAATATTAGATTTAAACAATCTTTACCTATAGCCACGAATAGTATAGAAGCTTAGCACAAAAGCTTAAAAACTAAATCTTGTAAAAAATCTAAAACCATAGGAAATTGTTTAGATATTTTTAAAAATAAAGAAAAAACTCGGATTTTAGTGATTAATATTGACATTTCAGAAATAACACGTCCATAAATAAGAAGTTGGTTATACAAAGAAAGTGTTTGAATTGATTTATTTAATTTCTTCTTCGTAGCGAAGGCATCATCTCTTTGAGATGAAAACATGGGTTAAGTGTCACGATTTCTTTTATAGTTCTATTCATAGGGAAATGTGGAGGGAAATTGGGTTTTGATATTTTTTGTGTTTTTTTTTGTAAATGATTTTTATGTTTTTTATTGATCAGAAACTTCTTTAATTAATGTCGTTTGCCCGACATCTTCCCCTACTCCAGAAGGTTTGATATTCTTTATGTTTACTCGGGTATGTTTGCTAATTTCATCAATTACAAAGGTGTCATTATTGATCAGTTTGATAATTTTAAATGGACCAATCCACTTGTCTACAAACTTGTCTGGTGAGTGAAGTTTCTTATAAATAAGATCTCTAATTTTATACTCATGTTTCAGCTATTTTTTATTAATTCTTTTATTTTCTTTACTGGCGATAAATCCTTCTCTTAATTTACGTTTTAGTATTTCAGATTTGAGGTTTCTCTTGTAGATGTAAAAATTGAATATTGATAGATCCTTTCAAATGGTGAAACTTTCAGTGTCGTGTGAGATGGGAGATTTAATCCGATAAATATGTTTTTTAAACTTTTGCTATGGAGTTTCCCCTTGATATTCTGCAAATTGTTGCTATTGTAGAGTTTATTCTCTCAGAAATCCCGTTACATGTGGGATTATATGCTTATGTTATGACATGCTTTATTTTATGTGTATCCAAAAAATATTTTAGGTTTTAGCTAATGAATTGACGACCCTAATCAGATAGAAATTTTTTAGGATAGCCGTATTTTTAACACCAGTTTTTCAGAGCATTTTTTACTGAATTTAAAGTAATGTTTTTGAGATAATAGGTTTCTGTTAACCGAATAAAGATATCAGTAAAGGTTATTAAGTAAAAGTGAGTATTCTTATTATTTGTTTTAAAGTGTATTGATTTTAGCGGACCGTAAATATCACAGGAAAAGTATTCAAAGGGGGTATCGCTATATAAATAGCCCTGTGAATATCCGAATGTTCTGGTTGTTGTTTTTGTTTTTGCGCATATTTGACACATCTTCGTTATTGTTTCGATACATTTTTTCATTCCTCGGTGTCGTATACAGAATGTAACGACAAGATCCAATTAGTGGTTGTTTGTTTCATCTAGTGTTATTTCATTGGTTGCAGATTATTATAAATTTAGGATTGGTTATTGTTTTTTTTATTGGTCAGTAAATAGATTAAAGGTATAAAAGAAATGACTATTAAATAAATATGGTTTATAATAATTTTTTTAATAGTAATTTTAAGCCATCAACTTACACACGAGGCCTGCCCAAAGATGCTATCTCAAAAATAACACCGTCTCGAGAGCAGCCATACAAAGTACTCTTAATTTATCACCGTTACACATTTGGCCATGTTCCTACATTGGAACACGACAGTTATATCTCCTCTTTTATATATAAAAAATGATTTATTATTTTTGGATCTATTGTAGAGCGACGTGTCTGCGATGTTAAAAATGTTTTTTTTATCATAATTGCACACTGTAGATTAAGTTTTTTAAAGTTCTTTATTAAAGAAAGATCTGCACTACAAAACTCACCGTATAAAGTAACATATCATAGATAATACCTTTTTATAAAGCCTTTTAGATAAATTGACATTTTTTTCGTGTCTATATTTTATAAAACTTAGATTTCCTCTCTACGTTCAACAAGAGTTTTGCAGCAAATTTGGATGCTTAACCTTCTAAGAGGTCTATTTTGTTCAATAAGTACAAATATATTTCTTCGTTTTTATCTTTTATAGAATGTGAATTTATTTTAGCTGTTAAATCATCTTTATTCTCTACAAGATTAATATAATAGTAAATGTCTTTTAAGACTGATATTGGCTTGATGCGAAGAAATCATATTTTTTTTATAAAATCACTACGTCTACACTCTTTCCTGAAATTTATAGAGCAATTTTGGCGAAACCATATAATTTTAATTCCTTTTCTAATACAAGGTGTGAATTCATAAAAAATTATAAGAAAAAATTTATATTAAAAATTTAATAAAAAGAATATAGGGGCAAATTTTTATTCAAATAATATTTTTAGAATTTCAATAAACCCATTTGATATTTATTTAGGAGTTCTCATCTTGATACACCGCGTAGGATTTTATATTCTACTTTCAGGTGAGACCATAAATTTTCAATTAAATTAGTATTATAACCTTCTGCATTTATAAAACCTCGATTATGCAGCGCAATTATGTGTTCAGATCCGTTTTGTCGAACCGCTAATGGATAAGATAGAAAACCATTCGTGACGATTATAGAGTTCGGTAATACGTTTCTATTTCAAGTATTTAAAATAGTGAAACCTTGTCTATATATAGCTATTTCTAAAAAGCATAATTTGTTTTCTTTTACTTCAACGCTTCCTATTAAATATTGAATGCCTTCTATATCATCATACACAATTTAAATATTTCAATAATTCGGACTTGACAAATAGCAGTCTAATCAACTTGAAAATATAATCTCTCTTCACTTATTTTACTAAATATTTATGCTTGTCTTTTTTTAATTGTTTCAATAATTATTTTCTTTAATTTATATGTTGTTTTTGAATTTATTCCAGTTAACAACTTAACTTTAAAACAATCAAAATTCGCCGAAAAAGCATATACATACCTCAAAAAATAATTAATGATTTTTTAGAACCATGTATAAGTGTTTTTTGTATATTTTGTTTTTACAAGGCAGATTTTGCGAAAATAAAAAAAAAGATTTTAATTTAGAAACATCTCTCTTCTTAATTTTAGACATATTTCACCACCTTTCACATTCTTCAATGTTTTTAAATACGCCGAATTGATTAAAAAATTCAATTTGTTTTTCGTTATCAATGAATATTTCATCATAAATAAATAATATTATATTATTCATAGGGGTTAAATACCTTATGCGTAAAATTTGGGCTTTTTTAAAAAAATCCCAAATTTTACGGTTGCACCGCATTTTTTTTTATTTTCAATCAAATTCATTTTTTTTTCTATATTTAAGGTACGCAAAATTTTACATTTTTATAGGTGAAGTATAAAAAATAAATTTTTTAACTGTAAAAACGTATACGTTGAATATTTTTTGAAAAAAGTGGTCTTAAAATCGACCTGTTGTAAATTTTAACATTATAAGAAAAAAATGTAGAAATATACTATAAAAACCGTAAGAAAATGTAAAATTTGTCTTAGATATATCTTAAACGATGAAATATTATTAAACTTTTTTCCGAGTCTTAATTATCATTTTGGTCGGAAATTTTAACATTTTAATGGTCGAAAAAATCAACTTCAAACTTTTAGTTATTTAAATTATATTTTTATATTTTTTTTGTAAAAACAAATTATACTGTGAGATCCGGGTTAGTCTATCTAAGAAGTCATATCTAGAAGAATAGCGACAATATATAAACATCGACGAAATTTTATGGTATTTAATATTCCTAAATTATTTTTTATATACTTGTATTTTTATCAACAATTTAGGAAATTTGTAATAACAATTTCCTAATTTGTAAATAAAAATACAAGTATATAAAAAAATTTAGGAATATTAAATACCATAAAATTTCGTCGATGTTTATATATTGTCGTTTTTCTTCTAGATATGACTTCTAGGGAAGACTACTCCTTTAAGAACCAACTTTTTTGTGTAGGATAATCCGAATGCATTTTTAATTAAGGAATTCTGGGATTGGTTTAAAAAAACATATTTGAAAAAACTATATGATAATGATGTTAAATTTTCGGCATTTTCTATCGAGTTCTGGTCGATACTAAACCGAATAAAAGTAAGCATACACATAAACAATAATGATATTGACGTGACTGGATGAGACTCGCCCAAATGTAAGGAGTTGATTATAAATAGACATGTTGTTAACCAATTTATTTGAAGTCATCTTCGAGTTAACGAAGGCATCATCATCATTGGATGGGATTCTCTTGAAAGTCATGGGTCTTTATTTGGGATTTCTTTTATAGTTTAAGGCGGGTTAAAAAATGATCATACTAATCAATTTAAAGAATTATAGACTAAACTAGATCCGTTTTATTTTCATAATTTATTTTAGATGTTTCTAGAACAATTACTACGAAATTACATGTCGTGGGTCACGACACTATCAACAAAAAAAAATAACATTATATATTTATTTGAAAATAAAATAGAAAACGAGTATTTTTGAGATTATTAATTGGATAGAAAGATCGGCATGATATTATAAACTCATAATCAAGATCATGTTAATATAAGAACAACATATGCAAGAATAAGACGCTTTATTATAGTAGAACAAAGAATTATGTAAAATCGATTATAAATAGTTTTGAAAAATGTATCAGAGAAATACCTCCTACAAATATAACTGGTATAACCACAATAGTTCCTTTGTTTATAGAAGATATATTAATTGTCGTACCATCGATATGAGATATACAGTGTGCACGAAAATAATTATAAGTATATATTCATATTTTTGATTCATTTACGATGTTTAGGTGGGTTTATAAATCGATGAAAAGGAATTTTGACCTATTTTCAATATTTTTGTTAAAACATTCTTATTTAGAAGGTTTGTGGAAGAAAATTCATAGTTATAATATTTCGGAATCTATCAATTCATAAGTTAGCGGTGTATTGAGAAATTTAATGTATAGTCTGCTTATATGATATCTTATCAAACTATAACCATGGGTCGTTTTGGGGATATAACCGAACTATAAGAGAAAGGATTAGAGTAAGCATGTCTATAATTAAAATTAAACATGAATGAACAGCTTTATAATGAGATTTTTCACTATAATAATACAAACCATAGGGCTTCGCGATTGAAGCCTATCGTTTCATTCAAAGTTTTTAGAAATTAATGTACCAACGAGGCATATTATATAACCGAGAAAATGATATAGAATCTGTCAGGTTAAAATTAATATATACGGTAATTGTTATAGATGTGAATATAATGTTCGACAATTTGATAATATAATTATAGGTTCGAATGTTATTGTTGCAAGACTTCTTGCAAACATAATGCCCGAATATGGCATTTCTTAGAATCATTATACAATATAAATAATTTTTTAGTAATTGATGTCGAAGAAAATAAAATTTAAATTTAAGATATATCCACACGTGAGATTAAAAATATATATCGGCCTTTCTTAAAGCTAAATTTAAATAAACAATTCTATTTTTTATTATACAAATAATATTTTGTTTATATATTAATTGTTTTAGAAACTTAGTTTCTTTCTCATAAATTGTAGTTTATTAATTTTTTATAACAGAACATTAATTAAACCCAATAAAATTTTACAAATTTAGAAACAAGTAAACACAGACAAAAATCAATAAGAGGTCATTTTTTGGACGGATTTCTTTTATATTTTCAAAATCTTATTCCTAAAATCATGAAAAAAATAAAAGCTTGAAGCATAATTTATTTTAAAAAAAATAGCATTATTGTCAACATATATTATTATAATAAATCAGTAATACACTTGTCACGTATTTGTTTAGAAATGTGCGCACATTTGTATAATTTACAAATTGTAACTTGAATTTTTCTATTTAAAAATATAATTTTGTGTCCAAATAGCTGATTTATTGCCAGTTTCGTAAAAAAATTTTTTTTAAGAAAAAAAAAATAATTAAATTCTAAAAAAAAATAAATATACACGACACTTCTAATAAAATTTTATTATCAATAAATGATTTTTTAAAAAATAAATTTAATTGAATTTAGGCAAAACGTGTAGGTTAATATAATTTTTTGCAACAAAAAGTAGGAGAAAACTTTATTTTTTACTCCTGCAAAAGGTCTACGAAATAAAAAAAAATTTTTAATAAATTGGAAAAATTACTTTATTGTCATTGATCACATCATTCTTAAAAAGCTTATAATTTTATCAAATACTTAATATTTTTCTTTGCAAAGTATGTGGTTTTAAAAAAAAATTGCCAGTTTCCATTTGTATTTAATAGTATATGTATGGACATATTTGTTCTGGTTATAAATTATATTTTAGAATTATCTGTAAGAAATTCATATTCACTTTATTATTATTATTATATTTTTCGACTCTTACGTAAATATTATTCCCGCCCTCAACCTTCATTTATATATATTCATAATTCTAGTTTTATTTATTATTTCTCTGTCTCTAAAAAATTATATTTAGTTTTTCTCATATCTTGCAGTTAAGAATAAATATAAAGCACAAAAGCTCAGACTATATTACCCCTTACATAGCATTATTATCACAATTTACATGTCTAAATACTTGAATTATTATATAATTAATTAGAATAAATTAAATATTTTAAAATTTTTTATACTTTAAAAATTAAAAATGATTATGCGGCATGATTTTAAACACATACATTTATTATGCAGATTTTATTATATTATTATTTCGATTGATTTTTTTTAATGACATTTATAGCATAATGTCTATTTAAAATTTTTAATAAACATATTTCCTCTAACTTTTATAATTTCGGCCGTTTTTTTATAAGAAAAAAGTTTAAAAAAAACAAATGGTAAACCTAATTTAAGTATGGCTATTACTTCATACATATATAAAAAAATTCAGCGTTTCTAAATTGAGACTTTTACGACTTTTACAGCCTGTATCAACACATCTTAAAGTATCGTTTATTTTGCTCTTGTGATCTAAATTGTAACATTTTTTATCTATATCATCTTCTCTATTCGTGATGTTTTTATTTTATAAACGCTTTATCATTAGGGGTTTAAAAAATTGATTTTCTCGGCGAAATTTTGCAATTATAAAAAGACGTAACAACTACTCTTCTTATATTTAAACTCTTATTTATCCTTGATATATCAATATCTAGTCATTCTATAAGTTTGCTTTACGTTTATATAAATGTTTACTCTATGTTTTTAGTATTTACACAATAAATATACTCCCCGGGTGAAAACTTTAAAGTTAGAAGAATGTAATCTGTATATTTAAATATTATTTTATAAATATCACAAGTATTGATTTTAATAATAAAATCATTTTATTTTTTTAATTATATATTTGAGTATTAGTATAAATAAAAATATGGGTAAATAAAAAATCTAGTCAACAAAACTAAAAAGTTTAGAATTGAAAACGACATCTGAAAGATGTTTAAAAAAAATGTTATTTACACACATATATATGTAGTATGTAAAAAAAACGTAATGTTTTTTATTCACTGTTTTCTTTCGTCGATTTGTTATTAAACGAGTTATAATCATTATGATATATTATTGATATTTTATAAACAGTCCTTTTCATTCTTATAAACCACTCATTTCATTTTTATAAACCACTCATTTCATTTTTATAAACCACTCATTTCATTCTTTTAAACCACTCATTTCATTCTTATAAACCACTCCTTGCATTCTTATAAACCACTCCTTGCATTCTTATAAACCACTCATTTCATTCTTATAAACCACTCCTTGCATTCTTATAA
>SDVU01000722.1:0-11141 GCA_016256075.1 Dictyocoela muelleri | reverse complement strand
ACTAAAAATAGTAATATGATTAGAATATTAAAAACTAGCCCAGGAAAATTCTTTACCAGAATATTTTATTGTTATTTCAATATAATTTCTCTACCCCTCCTCAATTATTTCAGGTGGCACAACCCGTTGTTGAACCGGATTTTGGGCAGATATAAAATGTTTTATCCCTAAAAGATATATAAATGAAAGGCTTATTCAAAAATTTTTAAACTTATACTATTTTATAAGAAATTAGAAAACTGACTTGCTTAAGAAGCTGATTTTCATGGCTAATAAAAGTATTTTTTTTATTATTTTCTTTATTTTTAAAATTTCATTTTATGTGGAACAAGGGTATTTTTTAAAAAAAATCTACACCCCAAAATGTGCATGATATTAGTACTCCAACTCCATTTTTAAATATTTTTTTTATATTTTAACATTCTTTTTAAAATTTAAAAATTCAATTTTTTCTTTGAGATTTGTAATTTAAATTATTGAAAATGTTTAAGTGTTAATATCATTCCCTCAATATTTTTTTAAAGAGTGACGTCAGGGGATTCGAACTACGATACTTAAATTTAAATTCAAGAGTGTTAACAACTGAGCTATCTGACCCAAAAAAATAATTTGAAAAAATTAAAAATTTGGATCTGTTGCAAAATTTTATCTCGGGAGAATTTTGAACTAGATTAAAATGAATTTGATGCCCTTATGAAACCTATTAGATTATTTTATTATGTTGAAAGGCTATAGGGCCTATTCCCGGGTTTCAATACTTTTTTTTAAATTGAAAACCCGATAATAAGCCCTAAAGTGAGAAATCCTTTATAACCCCTAAAATGAATTTAGAATTTGAACAAAAAATATAAGATCAATAATCTATATTGACAACAGAGATGCATTTAAATTTTTACTTCATATCGGCTTGATTAGCGAACGATGGGTGTGCCAGAAGTGCAGTGGGCGGATGAGATTGAATTTTACGCTTTATATTCAAATAATTACAGGTTGAGATGCTATTCTCGTAGAAAAAAGTAAATTCTTTCTCGAAGGATCAAATTTTTCAAATCTAAAAATAAATTTTTCTCAATACTTATTTATTATTTATTACTGGTCAGAAAAAAATGTTAAATATAATATCGAAAAAAATTCTAATGTCTATTTTTATTCTATAAAAAAAAGTAAAATCATCAAAATAATAAAAATAGACAACAAGGATGGGAATAATAAGATTATGCTATATGAACCTGTTCAAGTTGACGAAAATGTTATCATACAAGGTAAACTGAACAAATCTCCTTCTTTGATGTACGATTCTATTTAAAGAGCCACTTTGATTTTCGGTGTGTTAGAAGAAACAACTAGAGAATTGGTATTAGAAACAGTACCAAATCGGAAGAAAAAAACTATTTCGAAGTTTTCAAAAGGAAAATAAATAATATGCTGAGGTAAAAACTGACGGTATAAATCATATTCTTAATCAGTTGCAGGTATAAAAGGCGTATATATTGTCCCTCAACACCAAGAAGTGTTCAAAAATAGCGAAGGGCATTATACTAATATTATTTAATGTGAATAGTCGCCTTTTAAAACATATATTAAAACCAGAAAGGTTATACAGGGTTTTGCAATTGGTTGTTATGTTGAAGAGTATATTTGGCGAAGGGGAAATATAAAATAAAAAAAACTTCTGAATCCTATAGACAAGTGTTATAAAATTAGTGAAACTTCTTTTTAAAACAAACAATAAAAAACTTCTTTTTTTTGCAAGTATTTATTTTTAACTTTATATTTTTTAACCAAATTTTTGAATCTTTATTTTCTTTTTATTTTTTAAATATATATATATATATTTGTTTTTAAGGGCACTTATTACAAACAAAACCGGGAATAGGTCCTGGGACAATTAATTCAGTAATAATAACATATAAGATTTTTTTAAATATGTCTCGAAATCCAGATCCAATCATATAATTTTATATATAATCTATTTTTTATAAATAACCAGAAATATGACCAATCTTATTATAAATTATGTCTAAATTAAATAAAAAATACTTTATTAGCCGTGGTGTTCAAAAATATGCTTTTTAAAATTTATGAATAAGTTTCATTTCAAATAATATTTTATAAAGAAAATAAATCTTAATTTAATTTGAAGTGTATAAAAAATTTGTTATCAACGATATTTGATCGATAAACATTTTAATATATATATATATATATATATTACATGCTGGTAAAATATATAGCTGTCTACACAGAGAGCTATCTCCTACCTTAGATATGTGACCTTTTGTTCTTGGTGTTCCGATAATACGTCACTTCATAAGCTACACAGAACACCAGCTGTATACGCGACTTTCGACTTATCAATGACTCAGCAGGATACAGGTAATCTATAGGTTTTCATTTATTTTTGACTACTTTTAGAGATCCGTGGACGCACTCATCCCCACATCTAGGAGAGTCCCTTCATCTTCACTTTCGTATTATCCCAAGTCTTAATCAGCTATAATACACCAGAAAAACTGTATATTAATACCATATTTCTATAGTTTTTGACCGCTTATGTCATTCACTCAATATTTTATAAAGAGTAACGTAAGCAAGATTCGAACCTCGATAATTTTATTCACATTCAAGAATGTTATCCACTTATCTATCTGACCCAAACATTTTAACAAATGAATTTAATAACCCTTTTTAAAATTTTATTGTTAATATTTTATTTTTTTAGAAAAAATTTTATGACCTCCTACCTTATAACTTAAAAAATTTTCAAATTTTGTATAATCGCTATATTTTTTATATATATTGTAACCTAAAATTTTGAAATCGATATTTTTAAATTCTCTCGGTCATTAATAGACTTATAATCAGATGTTTTTTTTATTTAATCTACAAAATTTACACAGAATAAAATAGTAAAACGATCTTTTGAGAATTTTATAGATGCCTCAATTCATTAGGTAAATTTTTAGTCGTTTTGTGTGAGCATTTATAAAACAAACTCGTCTCATCGCAATTATAAATATTCCTAATAGAATTAAAAGAATTTTTATTTAAATTCACCATATAAATATATGAGTTTACTTAAATGTACTATATTATTCTTACCAGATATAAATATTTATTTTAATATGCTTCCTTTTTCGAAATTCTTTACCCAATTTTTAAAACATTTAAAGTTTTCAATACCCATTTCGTAAGATATTCGCAAAGGTATTTCATTCAACAAAAATTATTGATAATATGAATTTTTTTCCCTTTGAAATAAACCCACTTAATTAGATGCTCATCAATTCTGCGAGGTCTTATATTGGTGAAAAGTCTTCTTTTATTGTTAGCACATATTGTGATTTTATCTTTATTATGATTTAATAAATTAATTGATTCTAATGACACTTTAAATTTTCTAACTAGCATTTAACGAATAAATTTTTGAAAGTCTCTTTTGAAGTTAAGATTTCCTGTTTACTTCTAACACTTATGCTCTCTCTATTCTTCTTGTTATTATTTTTTATTTGCATGTATCTTGATTTAAGGTCTTTTTCAGAAATTGGACTACTTTGAAAAACCATTTTTTCCTTTAAATTTTGCTCACTTTACGAAAAAAGCAAATTTTTGAATTTTTATTTGTCAAAATTTAATCTTTTTGGGTTTAAATTATAATATACCATTTTAAATTAATTGATGACATATTGAGTTATTTTTAAGATTTAGAGATGGCCATGGAATAGATATATGTTTAACTCCAATTCAGAAATAAAAATAATGATTTTAAGTTGTAATAATTTAAAAAAAATATTTATATGTTTAAAGTGAGATTTCTAGAGAAATACTAACCTACCTAACAATTTTTAATATTTATACTATATTGCATTCTTATTAAAACTCAAATTTTCAAATTAATGTTTGATCTCCGATTTGACTAATAAAAATATAGCTTCAGCAAGAAATTTTTGGTTCTCTAAAGGATTATTCACCCCTCTTATTTTTGAGGAAATCACATCCGTAAATGATAATTACACGATTTTTATTTGAAATAAGCGATATATTTTATGTTATTATCGCATAAATAAAAATAACTCGCGATTTAACGATTATTTGAAATAATAATTATGTAATTTTTTTCCAAGGAAGCCTATTTTACTCAATACTAGGGGTAGTGAATAAATGATTGAAGAACCATAAATTCTTTAAAAACCATTTTATTTTTTAAAAAACTAATAATTTTTTTCAAATTTTATCTAAAAATTATTCAATAAAAATTTAAAATATTTTTTTATGTTCAAAGTCAACCTTTGATGTAGTCAACTTTCCGAACAAGCCCCCTGATTTGAATCTAATTTCGTAAAAAAAATATTGTTAATTGTTGTTTTCAAGAACAATTTTATTGTTGCAAAAGAAAATTTTCGTTAAATAGAAATTTTCGAAAATCATGTTTTTGATTGTAATTACTTTATAATTATCTAATTTAAGTTTATATTTAGGTTATAATTATCTAATTTAAGTTTATATTTACTTTTTAATTATCTAATTTAAGTTTATATTTAGGTTATAATTATCTAATTTAAGTTTATATTTACTTATAATTAGTTTTGTTTGTATCGGTATTTAGGTTTATAATTTTATACTATTACTCATAAAATATACTTTTTAATAATTAAACTTAATATTTGATCTTAAATAATTACAAATACATTAAAAGGTTTAAATTATACTTTTTATTTTTATATTATTAATTATTTTCATAATTTTCCTTTTTTATAATTTTGTTTCACTCTAAAACATTGTTTTGAATTTCAGCCTATTTGTTTTAAACTTTGTTGCATAAACAAATTTAATGAGCAATTCTTAATAAATAGATGTTAATTGACCGAACAGCTGATTACCGTAAATTCAAAAAAACTAAAATACATTATAATCATGATCTAACGCCAAACAGAATTAGACGACAATTGAAAGAGCTTACTGAAGAAATAAACATGTTAAAAACTCTACAGGTCCGTCAAACACTCCCAAGTTTTTCTCATCGCCGGGAAAAGAAAAATGAAATAATGGAAATTAAAACAGAAATCGACTTAAAACTCGTTAAGGTCGAAAATGAAATTAAAAGTATTGCTATACCAGCAATAAAAAATTATTTTATAAAAAAATTACAAGCAATTTTGCTTGAGTACAGAAAAAATCAACAAGAATACCTAAAAAATATAAAAAATGTTCAAATATTTGATGAATTGGAAAATATTGAAGGTAACGAAATAATGATTTGCACTTCAAAACAAAAAAGAATTGATGATGTTAGAAAATCTATCTTTTTCATAACGACAGTGTTAATGGAAATTAAAAGTCTTGTGCTACAACAGAATGAATCAATTGATAGAATCGATTTTAATTTAGAAATTTCAAATAATAATTTGAATTTGGCTTCAAAGGAGATGCGTAAAATTGGCAAGAGTCGAGGTCTTTATAAAAATCGAATTATTGTTTTTCTTATTTCTGTTTTAGTAATTTTACTTTGTATTTCATCCGGAAAGATTATTCGAAGAAGAAAGATTGTTCGTGATCGAATTTTAGCTGACATTTTAACTAAATTATAATGAATTAAAATATTTATTTAAGGTATAATCTTAATTTGGCCTTTTTTACAGTTTTTTTTATCCTTAAAATCGTTTTTTTTGTTAAAAATTAATATTAAAAGTATCATTTTGAATTTATTAAAACTTATAAAAGATTAATATTAAAACTTATGAAAGATTAATATTAAAACTTATAAAAGATTAATATCAAAACTTATAAAAGATTAATATTAAAACTTATAAAAGATTAATATCAAAACTTATAAAAGATTAATATCAATCGATTCATTTTCCTGTTCTTGGTACTGAATGATCAGAAATAATTTAATTTTATTAAAACAAATAATTGTAAGCGGTCAATAACAATAGAAATATAGTAGTAGTATACAGTTGTTCCAGTGTGTAATAGCTGATTAAGAATTTAACAAATCTTTAAAGTGAAGCAGAAGGGACTCTCCTAAGAGATGAGTGCGACGACCAAATCTGTGAAATAAGTAGTGAAAAAATCATGAAAGTCTTAATTACCTGTATCCTACCGAGTCATTGATAAAACGAAAATCACGTATACAGCTGGGCTTCTGGGTAGCTTAGGTGTGACTTATTACTTGAAAACTAAAAACCAAAGGTCAAAGACCACTATTAAATATGACTCTCCGGTCGGCAATATAGATATTATTAACATGTAATATATATAGAAACATAAATTTGATCTCAAATATCATTTTTTTAAAAAATCAATAGTATATTTTGTGATAGTCAAATGAAAGACAAACTCGTTTTAAACTGATCTGACATTGCACTAACTTACAATAATCAGAAAATTGGATGTGTAACTTCGATCATCGTAATATAGAATCAATCTTAATCACCCATACCAATATGAACAACTATATATCAATGCTTTAGTTTTAACCGCTTAATGTCATTCTCAAATTAAATAATCAATACAGAGTTATCTGAACCATGATACTTGAATCCAAATTCAAAAATTATAACTGCTGATGTATAAGAACGAATTTTATATATCTCATAAAAACCTTTTTGATAATTTATGCAGTTTTTTTAAATTAAAATAAAAAATTTATTTATTTTGAAACAAATAATTTTTATTTTTGAAAATCAGGACCCATGGCAATTAAACAACTCAACAAACTTCGGCTGAAGTTTAACTTCACAGACGATAACAATGAGAAATACAAAAATTTTTGTAAAATTCATCGGAAAGAAAAGGGTGACTTATCATGCGTTAAAATTGAACATTACATTTTTATAATGTTGGATAATCCTAAGTTGAGAAAAAAGTATATTCGTAAAATTTTGAAGTTACTGAATAATTGTGATGATGATTTATACCGAAATTATGTTTTGTATAAAATTGGTGAAGTTCAGTCTATTGATGCTCATCTATATCGGGATTATCCATCTTTTTTGCAAGAAATTCAAAGTAGAAATGACAAATACTCTGCTAAATGGCACGATATCGACCTTATGTTTTCAACAGAAGACGATTTGTTGAATTTTAAAGCATTGAAGATGATTAGTAACTATTCATATTATGGAGAAGATGCGTATTATAGGAAAGTATCAAATGAAATTATTAAAATTGAACTTTTGCTTAAAAAAATCACAGTTAAATCAAAATCAAGAAATTTTTATGAAAATTCCGTTGACAAAATAATTGCTAAATCAGAAAATTTACAAAATTTTTTACATGAAAACCTTGTTGAATCGCAATTTCTAAATACTTTGATTAATGAAGCAAAAATATTATCAATTTTTTTTAAATATTTAAAAGAATTTGAGCAATGTGAAAAAATTGATCCTAGCCCAATTTTAAATTTCAAACTACCTAAACTGTTTGGAGATTTAGAAGTTGAAATTGAAAAAATGAAAGTTGGGAGAAAATTTAATCAAAAATGTTTACAAAAACATATAAAAAATAAATTTTCGGAAATATTCAAAGTTGATAATCCTATCCCCGTTCCATTTCCACCAGTATTTTATGATATAGCAAATGATTACATTCAATATCCGCAGGATAAAAGTAATATTGCGGGTTTAACTGACTTGTTAGGAAAGCTGAATTTATTTGGAAGAAAAAAATAAATCATCATTTTAAAATTATATCTTATTTTGTCTAATTTAGAATTTTTTTCGTATTAAAGTTTTTTCGGATTTAAAAATAATTTTATTTGTCTAAGATCCTCACTTGATAAGATTTTTTTGATAAAACGCTATAAAAATAAAACTAATAATTATTTTTGACCAATAAAGATATTTTTTATATTTAATAAATTTAAAGTAATTACTAGTTTTTTTATATTAAGTATTTCAACTCGTTTCTTAAATTTTTCGCAGGGTTTTTTAAAATAACCAAAAAATTTTTAACCTTTTCATAGCGTTTTTTTAAATAACCACAGCGTTTTTAAAATTTTTTAAAAAATTAAAAAATATCATTTTTTAATTAAAATCTTCCTTTGCAATCGCTTTTAAACAATTACGACGTATATGTTTCGAATACCCCTGCAAATCACTCTTAGTTAATTGATTCACCGAATTCAAGATTAGATTTGTTTGGACTCATCGGACCCATTTGCTAGAAACTTTCTCACAATAGATTTAATCTTCGAAAATGCAAATTCAATCGGGTTAAGCATGTAACTATAAGGAGACAAAAACATGACATTTACTCCCTTTTCAACAATTTTTTGTGATATTTGAATGATGGATCTTTGCATTATCAAGTATAAAAATGCAGTTTTCAAAAATCGATTTTTGTTTGCATTTTTCAATTAATTGATAAAAAAACAGATAAATTTGTTGGAATTCACCGAACCAACAAATGTTTGAGAAAACAAAACCTCATTTTCAGTTATCGCAGATATTAAATCACATTAGTTCCCCGCGTTGACGGAACCAGGACACTTGTCGACTTTCTTTAGCTGACCATCCTAAAGTTCTTCTCAGATATAAATTAAAGGATGATTCAACAATAAAAACCTTTATGGATTTCTCTTCAATATTAATGAAATTTTGTGAATAGATTTGCTGTTTATTTTTACTTGTCTCCGAGTTTATATTTATTGATGTATATAAAATCTTTTCAAAGTAATTTGAAGTCTATAAATCAATCTTCTTATAGATTCGAGAGAAATGTTTACAGAAAATGTATCCTCTATTTTTTCCCGAATTTGAACCATTCTTATTAACGGGTTCAATTCTATTAATTTTCAACAAAGCCGAGAATTTGCACACTGATTTTCTTATTGGATGGGTTTCCCGTTTTTTCTTTTCGACTCTTGATTCCTTTTTATACACCCTTATGATACTTGTGGAGGCCTGATAATTCACATCCACAAGGAATGCGGCATCTTTGACACAGTATCTTTCTTCAATGACCTTTTCTAAGGACTTTTTCTTTTTCATTTAAAATCAAGTTGTTTTTTCTATTTATTTCTGACATTCTAAGGATTAAAAAAAATTTTAATAACGCTGTGGTTATTGTTGGATGTTATGTTTCTACATCCAATAAACACAATAGTTTATTTTAATGTTATTAACATTTTAGTGAGCACATTGGGTGTTGCTCGGATGATTACTGGCCAGTCGATAACTGAAACGAGTGGAAGATAATTGGTTTTATCTTATTTATGATTTACTTGGTTTCAAATTAAAGGAGATAAAGAATCTTATTGGTTTCTAAAACTATATAAGAATTTGGAAATTAAATAAATATGCATTTTAAGAATCGTTCTTTTATTTCTTGTTTAGCGGCCTCTGGTGTTAACCAGGAGAAAACCAATCAAAGAGGAAAACCCTCTTCCAAGCTTGCAAAAGAAAAACAGCAAGCACAGTTATATAAATCACCGAGAGACCAAGATGATTTTACTGTAAGGCCTCAAAACGACGGGAGTAGATTTAGATTATATAAAGGCATGGAGACTAAGGAAGCTGAAATTCAAATTTACATAATATGTCGAAGTCGTGTATTCGAGGAACTAGCGCCTAACCATCAATTTTTGCAAATAGTTGAACAAGCAGACGGCTTTATTCAAAGATGGTATTATGAGAAGGGCAGTTCAAATAAACTTCCTTTATGTTTAGAAAATTTTTTTCGTGATCTAAAAGCTTTTATATGAGGTAAAAGCATAGATCAAATGAACAAATATAACGATGAGCCCTGGTCAGAGTTTCTGCACAGGTTGAAATTATAGTGTGATAACAATAGTCTCGAAGATAAAGAGATATTGACTTAGTTGAGAAAAATGAGAGCACCTAAACTTTTAGAGCGTATTTTTTTCGTCACGGACAATTTTTATTCAATATTATAAGAATTGAAGATTATGAGAGATTGAATTTCAGCATTAATGTTACAAAAAAGACGTCATCTTAGAATATAATGACACGAAAAAGCGGAATTCTTTTTCCAAAAATCAAAAATTGGAAAACCCATTTAAAAAGGAAATTATTTATTATAAATGTGGAATCAAAGGTCACATAGCAAGAAATTGTCACTCAAAAAATGAAAATATGAGCAACGTGAAGATGAATAATGAAAACATGAGAACGTGAGAGGAAATAATGAAAACATGAGCAACGTGAGAGAAAATAATGAGAACTTAGATATGAAAAATATTAAAATAAATGGTAAAAAGAGTACAGTACTATTTGATACTAGTTCATCATTAAATATTTTAACTGAAAAAACATTGAAAAAACTAAATTGTTGTGAGTTTAAAAGATTAGAGGTGCCTATAGAAATAAAATTACTGAATGGTAGTATTATAAGAGCAAACAGTGCGGTTTTGCACAGTATTGAGCATCATGATATTGTAGTTAAAGATACATTCCACATTACTAATAAAGGAATAATTGATATACAGTGTTTCCCATAGTTATAGACACATTTTCATAAAGTTATAGACACATTTTCCTAAAGTTATAGACACATTTTCTTAAAGTTATAGACACATTTTCCAAAGTTATAGACACATTTTCCCAAAGTACTAGACACATTTTCCCAGAGTTATAGACACATTTTCCCATAGTTATAGACACATTTTCCCAGTGTTATAGACACATTTTTCCATACTTATAGACACATTTTCCTAGTGTTATAGATAATTTTCTCAGAGTTATAGACACATTTTCTCGGAGTTATAGACACATTTTTCAAGAGTTATAGACACATTTTCCTAGTCATAGTCCATTTTTCTTGAGTTATTTACACATTTTTCCAACGTTATAGACACATTTTTCAGAATTATAGATAATTTCCACAGAGTTATCGACATATTTTTTTTCAGAGTCATATATAGTTTCCTCAGAGTTATAGGCATATTTTAAATACTTATGCGAAATTAATTTCTCCTAAATAATACCTTAAAACAGAAAAATATATATTTGTCGGCAGTACTCAGCTTATAGATTTTTTGAAAAGAAAATTATTTAAAATATCTCAAGATAAATTTCAGGATAAACTTATATATATATATTTATATATTACATGCTGACAACATCCATAGCTGTCAACCCGGAGAGTTGTCTCCAACCATAGTCTTATGACCTTTGGTT
>SDVU01000721.1:0-11165 GCA_016256075.1 Dictyocoela muelleri | reverse complement strand
CATATTTTCATATTTTCATATTTTCATATTTTCATATTTTCATATTTTCATATTTTCATATTTTCATATTTTCATATATTCATATTTTCATATTTTCATATTTTCATATTTTCATATTTTCATATTTTCATTTAAATTTTAATTTTTATAAAAACTATTTCGAGTTAATACTTCAAACTTCGCACATAAAAACAGAAAATAATACAATTTACTATCGACATTATTAAATTAAATTATTGAATATTATATTATTAGTCTTTAAATTAAAACATAATTGTCGCTTTGATTTTGAATTCATAATCTAAAAAACTAATTTTCACTATTATAAATATATAAAACCTTCTTATTTAGATAGAGATGTGTAAAAAATTTATATATGTAAAATATATCTTATATTGACGAGTTTGGTTATACATTTCTATCAAATGCTATCTAAAAATGAAAAAAGTTTAGTGGATAGCAATCGGTCATTATATAGGAAAAATGCCCGAAAATTTTTTTAAATAAAAAATAAACACCTTATGGTAATAATAAAATTAATAAAATCACAAAAAGGTTTTCAAAAATATTGTTTATAAGAATTTTAGAGTCTATTAAAGTAACTTTTGCTTTAAACTTAAAGGTAATAGATAATTAACAAGTGTCTGATAATTTTTTATGGTTAAAATTTATTTCAATAAATATTCTATTTTTTTTTATGATTTAATTTTTAATTTTGGATTTTTTTAATTTTAAAA
This sequence comes from Dictyocoela muelleri, assembly GCA_016256075.1. NCBI lineage: Eukaryota > Fungi > Microsporidia > Dictyocoela > Dictyocoela muelleri. The sequence goes on along the minus strand of SDVU01000721.1, from coordinate 10,428 downwards.
ATATTATAAAATAACCTATTTTTTATAATATAGCCAAAAATCTATTAAATAATAAAAAAATATGATGTTGAAATCGACATTATAACTAAGTTTAAAAATATTTTTCAGTTTAAAATAAATATGTCGCGCGCAGTGGGCGCCCTGCCCCAAACCGAGAGTTTTTATTATTTTAGCTTATATACTATTATTTTATAATATATAGATTTTTATTAATTTTTTTTTATGAAATTTTTTCCAATATTTATTGACATTTGCAATTTAGCCACTAGTTTCTTGTCAATACTAGTCATTCTAATATCTATACAAATAAACAGGCCTGATAGCTCAGTGGTTAACACTTTTATATGTAAAATTTAAGTATCGAGGTTCGAATCCCGATGACGTCACTCTTAAATAAATAATGTGGGAAATATATTAAGCGGTCATAACTATATAATTATAGTATTAATATACAGTTGTTCTAGTGTGGTATAGTTGATTAAGACTTAGTCTAATATGACAATGAAGCAGAATAGACTCTCCTAGGTGGTGAGATGAATGCGGCGACGCATCTCGGCAAAAAGTAGTGATAAATAAAATATATGAAAAAAGCTTCTAATTACCTGTATCCTGCCGAGTCATTGATAAAACGAAAATCGCGTATACAGATGAGCTTCCGGGTAGCTGTGGAAGCGACGTATTATTGGAACAACAGGAACAAAAGGTCATAAGACTTGAATTAGAGACAACTCTCCGGGTTGACAGTTATGGATGTTGTCAGCATGTAATATATATAGACAAATAAACACAAAATAAATTTATTTTTGATTTTAATTAAAAATTTTTGTGAAATAACATTTTTCGTATAACATTATTTTTTTAAAAAAAAATTGAAGTCTAGACTATATATATTATTGATATTTATAATAAATCATTATTTTATATAAATTATAAAATATAAAATCTATGTTAGCAATAAAAATTTTAATATTAAAATTAAATTTATTAGTTAAATATATTTGATAAATTAATTATGTTGTTGTGACCAAGTGGGAATCATATAATTTATTAACTATAATTTAACGAGCAACTCCAGCTGTCGACGTATATTTAACAAAAATTATATATAATACAATTAATAAAAATCTATATATAATAAAATAACAGTATATAAGTTAAAATAATAAACCTCTCTCGGGTTGGGTGCAGTTCACGAACTGTGCTCGCGACAAGATATATATAACTATTTAAGGCACATCATTTAAAAATTCTATATAAGACTTAATATGCTAATCTTACAAAAATTTAAGAATATCATCAGGTTTTCATTTTAATGATACTTCCAGAATTATCTAAAAAATAGCGTAATAACCTCTCTATTATTTATACTTTGTAATTTTAAAACTTTTTAAAGATGACTATAAATTTTAAATTTTTTGTGTATAAACATCAGCATTATCAGTATTTTAAAGTATTCCCATTAATGGCTGTTTCAATGTTATATTTAATTTATTGATCTCAAAGAATTTGTTTATTGATATTCACTGATCACAAATGGTTAGAAAAAATAGAATACAGTATAAGTTATAAAAGCCATTTGCGTATTTTTTTTAAACAGAAACAATAAGAATAGACAACATTATCTTTTTCAGCTCCAAATAACAATGTTTTTTTTTATGTCGTTCTCTTTATATTTTATATTTCCAATAGCTTTCATCAACTTCTACTCAGCTCTCAATGTACATGAATTCATTTTATTTCCTATATATATCTGTGTGTTATATACACGTATTAGAGTATTTATTATTTTTTAAATTTTAGGTTCTGTCAAATCTATTAATTCGACTATTTTTTTTTTATTAAATAATTAAAAAAAAACATAATCTTAATATGTCTCGCGCCAAGCGTGCGACAAATGCGCTTGAAGCTACATTTTTATTTATTTTTGTTATTATACCAGGAGTATTCGAACCTATAACACAATAAAAAACAATATTCTAAAAATGCCTAAACTATAAAAACTAAAATTATATTTTTTAATGAAATAAAATATTTATTATAGATTTTTTAATAATAATTAAAATAAAATGTGTCTCAAATTATACAGAAAAATTAAAAAATTAAGACTAGATATGAGGTATGTCTAGAGTTTTTTTTAAATAGCTTATCATTAAAGTGAAATACTTCTAAGAATAAAAAATTTTACGTATTAAAAAATTATTACTATAACAAATGTAATTTTTATTTAAAAAAAATAAATTTGATTAATATTTTATTGTATATTATTTTTATTTTCATTTATAAAATTTAATTTTTTTATACTTAATTGCATTTCGGACCGACAATTATATACCGGATGATATCGTCTAAGTTTTGTGATCTATCATTACAAAAAAAATATAATAAACATGAAATATTCTTGAATATTATTAATTAAATAAGAAATATTTTTTAAAAGTATTGTATTTTTATTCTCTTTTTTATTTAAAAATACCGAATTTTATTTTTTATTGATTATAAATTTTTTTATTTTTCAATAGAATTATTATATATATTTAATTATATTAAAAACATAATTTTAGTTTTAATAGTGTAGATATTTGTAGAATATGATTTAGTTTGTGTTAATGGTTTCGAATACAACTTAGTACATTTTTTATAAAAAATATCAATGTCGCTTAAAGCGCATATGTTGATAATTTTAGCAAGTAATTTTAAAATGAGACATACATTATTATTCAGTGTTTTTTTTCGCATTACTTGCACAAAAAAAAGGGTAACACTCTCTTTAGACATCTAGTCGGATGCGGTCTCTTATTCGCCATATATTCAACCCTTAAAAAAACATTTCTTAAAAAAAATAAATATAAAAAATTCAAAAAAAAATAAATTTTTATAAAAATTTAAAACTATCATTTCACGCGAACCCTTTGCATAATGAATTTTTTTTGTTTTTAGCATCTTTTACTATATTGCTAATTGCTTTATAGTTCATATTCATTTCATTTGTTAATTAATAAAGTTATTAAGATCTTTAGACAAATTTGATTACATTTATATGGCTCTCCTGACTACTACAAGCCAATTTTATTTATTAATAGATGTGACACACTAATAATTTAGACTTCAGTGCCTACTCTCAGAAGAATCGTTGATAGCGTTGATAATTCTAAGTTTTCAGCTAAAGATATTAGAAATTCAGATTAAATAAGTATATAGAGTATTTAATGCCGAACACCAAATTGACAGCACGCCTGTTAGTCAACATCGCCTGTTCGAAACCACGCCATATCGACACCTACTTCTAATAAGCCTCTCACGGAATAACTTCAACCTAAACGCTTTTTTCTAAAATGAGATATTTTTAGTCTAATTTTCGCTGCTTTCTAACAATCAACAGTTTTTTGTTATTTATTAAAACTAATAAAATTTATAAAAAATTCAAAACTAAAAAATGTAAATAATTTCATTAAATAAGTAATTTAGTTGTCTTTTATTATTTTTAGGAAAAATGGAATTTAAAAGTCACTAAAATATAAATAAAAAATATTTTTTTTTTATAAAACATATTAATTTTTTAGTATTTAAACTTTTAATTTTATAACATCTGAGTTTTTATTATTTTAATTAATAAACATTAAATTTCCCTCATATAATCGGCTTTTTGTGATTTCCCTCTTTAAATTGGAGAAAAATTCTTTCGAAAAAGAGTATAAGGAAATTTTGTAGTTGACACTTATTAATTTTAGATGTAATTAATAGGTGCGATTTTTTATTTATTTTTTGAAAACATAATATAAAATTTAATTTTTAAAAAGTATGTAAGAGACGATCTGGTGTGATATATTTTATAATGTTCGCAAATAAATAATACGATGTGTCATTAAGCGGTCAAAAACCATAGAATAAATAGTATAATATACAGTTCTTATAGTGTGTGGCAGCTATTAAGAGTTGATATAATATGACAATAAGGCAGAGATAATTTTATAGGTGCGGGGATGAGTGTAGACGCATTTCGCAAAAAGTAGTATAAAAAAAATCATGAAAAGCACCCAATTACCTGTATCACTTTGAAGCATTATAAACGAACATCGCTTATACAACAAAAGCTTCTGGGTTTTTAATGAAAGCGGTATTATTGGAACACCAATAACAAAAAGGCTTAGGACAATAGTCTGAGAAACTCTCATGTTTTGCTTTTAGATTTGGTCTACATTAATAATTAATACAATACAATACAATAAAAAAAATTTAAACGAAGAAATTATTATCTTTAAAAAATAAAATTTTTTATTTGTATAAAAAAATATTTTTTAATATCACCTTAGTATTTATTATAGCGTGTTTAAGATATATTCTCGAAGCGACAGCCTTAGGATAATAAGAACCGAAAATCTTCTAAGTTTCTTTGATATCTTATAAAATTAAATTTGTTATAAAAACTTTTGAAATGTTATAAAAAACAAAATTAAATTCTAAAAATCATAAAATATATTTTGTTTTTCTAGTTTTAGAAGTATATAAAGTTTCTTTATTACATTTATAACATGTTATGATATGCAGAAAATCATGGTAAATTTCGTTTATACAAATAAAAAATAATTAATATTGTCATTTATTTAAAACACAGTTTAATCATTGTTCATTTTGTCTTAGCTTATTTATAAAACGCATAATGGCTGTAATATTATATATATAAAAAAAAATTACAAGGAGTTATTTATTAAAAAGTAAATTACATATTTTACTTTATTTATCTATTATATAATATATTTAATGTGAAAATAAGCACATACACTTGTAACAGCGACCATTAAATTAATTTTTATATGAATTTATAAAACTTTTACCGAGTACTTTTAATTGACTATATAAATATCAATCCAAAGTTAAATAATATTATTGTAAAAAACATGATATTGTCTATCATCGTATACAATCAAATCTGACAAACCCTGTTTTTTTGATCTTTATGTTCGCGTCTTTTTATTTTATTTAAAAAACAATAAAAGAAACTCAAAACAAATACCTCACCCATATATATATGAGAAATACAACATCATACATGAACAGAGAAAACACCAATCATAGACGATCATCCTATATGGGCAATAGTAATAAATACTTTAATAAAGAAACATTTATTAAAAGTATCTATGTTAATTACATTCTTGGACGAACCATTCCGCGTGGGTCGGACAATTTGAATTAAAACGTAATGCCGTGTCAAGATGCAGCATCAAAATACGCGAATTTTTTTTTACATACAAAATTGATTGATTAACAGACGCAATACCTATTAAGATACAATGCCTTGAAGATCTAGAAAATCAAAATTGTGAGGTATGGGTAGATGAGTTTAAAACAATTGCGAAACTATGTACATGGTCTGAGAAAATTCAAGTTAAAATTTATAAGGACTCATTTCATTCAAATATGATAATCTTCTAAAAAATGTTAAAACACCATTGTACATATTTGAGAACATTTTATAAATAAAATACCCTTAACACCGTTCAAAAACATACATGGATCATTTACGAGGAATAAAGCAATATAATTTTGTTTTGATTGAAGATTATGAAAATGAAATAAAAGATATAGTCCAAAAAATACTCTCACTGTGCTAAATTATACAAATCTCAAAAAGCCTGAAGATCGAAGAATCATTTTTATTAGGGTTGCATACATCTGTAGAAAACAGATTATAAGAATTAAATATTTATAGAATGAAGAATATAATTGAGTTTATTAAAAGAGTTGAGATAACATTACAAAAAAATTTAAAATTCCATAGAAAACCCATTAAAAATTTTAATCATTTGAGTAATGATAATAATGAAAAATATTGTAGTTACCATAAACAAACCAAACATGATTCAAGTGAATGTCGAAACAAACGACTTGAGTCATATGGGAAAAATAACAAGCTGAATAACATGATAGTCCAAGAAAATTATAATAAAAATTCTCTAATTTGCTTCCCATCAAAAATACATGACCAAGACACAATAATTAACATTGACACTGGATCCCAACATAATTGTGTTTCAGAAAAATTTGCTGAAAAATTTAAGTTTCCACAGATAAATGTCACCGAATGAATTAGTTATGGCAGATAGAACTGTAACGATAACATCTAAACACTGTTATATTCCTTGTGAATTTTTAAACATTCCGGATACAAAAATTTAAGGTTAGTTTTCTGATAATATACGGATTTACTGAAGAGTTATTACTTGGAGTAAGATTTATGATTGATAACATGGTAAAAATTAATTTTAAAAATATTTTTTTAAGTATAAACGGGACAGAATTAGAATTTAGTATTGAGAAAGCGACGGAAAATGTTTGTGAAGTGGTATCTACAATGATAAATAAATCAATTGAAGGGTATAAATCAAAAATTAATTTTAATAATAATATTATAGGCAAAAAATTTAAAATTGAAACAATTACAAAAAATCCTATTTTAAAGAGATTATAAAGTACCTATAAAATATTAAGATTTATTGCGAAATCATATGGATAAACTTGTAAAACAAGGAATTATACGTAAATATGAATCATATATAACTCACCATCTTTCATAATACCTAAATCAAATAATGATATGAGATTAGTTATTGATTACCGGAAGTTAAATCTAATTAAAAAATCGATAAATTTCCTTTTCCAAAAATACAATCTATATTAACTGACTTAAATAATACAAAAATATTTTCTACACTCTCCTAGAGATGGATTATTACCAAATTTCTGTCGACAAAGATAGTGTACAAAAAGCAGCTTTTTGGTTATGAATAGAAAATACGAATTTTTAATGATGCCCTTTGGTCTTAAAATGCTCCTTTCTTTTTTCAGCGATCAATGATGAAAATTTTTGCTGATCTTGATTTCATCAAAATCTACATTGTTGATTTTCGGATATTCAGTAAATCCATCGAAGAACATGAAAGTCACCTCAACCGAGTATTTCAAAAATTAATTAACAACAACATAAAAATAAATTACGAAAAAAGCTCCCTTTATTCTAAAAAGGTTAATATTTTGGGGTATTATAACTAATAAAGAAATAAAACCTAATATTCAAAATATATTAAAAATTTCGCCAATAAAAGAGATAAAATCTAGAAAGAAATTACTTAAATTTTTAGGAATAATTCAATGGTTTATACTTTTTATAAAATATTAAACCTATAAAATTTCGCCTTTAACTTCGATGACGTCTGCAAAAATAAAATTTAAAAAATATGAAAAGGATGTAAAATAGATAAACGTAATATTAAAAGAAATAAAAACTCAACCACTGCAAAATATTCCGGATTTAAACGAAGAATTTACTTTTTATACAGATGCAAGTAATTTTGCTATAGGATGTTATTTAACACAAAATAAAAAGGTTATAGCCTTTTTAGTTCTAAACTTTCAATTTTAAAACTAGATATTCGTTAGTTAAAAAGAGTTCTTTTTAATTTACAAATCTCTTATTCATTTCCGACAAATAATTTTAGGCCAAAAAATAAAAGTTTTCACTGATAATAGAAATTTAACCTACTTTAAAAAGCATAATAACAATAGGATTTTAAGAGAGCCTTCAGACCTTGACGAATTTGATTATGAAGTTACAAATATACCAGGATCTGAAAACCAATTTTCTGATTATTTTTCCAGAGTTAATTTGATTATCAAATTACCAATAAATAAACTACAGCTTAATGACGACTTTAAGAAAAAAATATCTAATTAGTAATGAATAAAAAAATTTATTACCTGAAAATAAAATAATTGAGACATTAAATTCAATTCACGAAGAACTTGGTCATCCAGGCATCAGAATTAATACGATGTTTATCGCAAAATATTTCCAAGTAAAGAAAATTATAAATATTATGAATAAATTTGTCATGAATTGTAGAAAATGTCGGGAAAACAAAAATTTTAATAATAATATTTATTATTTTACTCACTCATTGCTTTCAAAAAAATTTAATGAATCTATATAATCAGATATTGATGGTCTATTCAAATTAAAAAACAAAAATGGATTATTGGGTAAAATGTATTTGATAACCCTCACAGATTTATTCACAAAATATAACAAAGTAAAAATAACAAAAAACATAACTTCAGACCCCCTTTAAAAAATCTTTTGAAGAAATATGGCTTCAAAATTTGAACCACCAAAGAAATTTATAAGTGATATGGGTAACAGTATATAAGCAAACCTTTTAAAAGTTCTATAATGTCCCTAAATACAAAACAATATTTTACAACAATAAATAGTCCACAAACTAATGGAATAAGCGAGCGCATTAATAAAACCATCAATGAAATAATGCGGATATTTAAAGATGAAAATGTAGAAAAAATTGTAAATATAATTTACAATCGTATTTATTTTTGTATTAATTCATCGACTGGATTTTCCCTACATTTTCTAGCATATGGTTCTGATATTTCACAAATAGAAGCGCTTCGAATGTAGATTACGATAATCCTTATAAAAGACTATGCGAAATGAATATTTATAACATGATAAGAAAAAATAAATGAAAAATAAATTATCAATGAGAAGAAAATGAACTGGTTCTTTTAAAAATATCGCACCCTACTTAACAGAGCAAGATATGGTGAGGTAAATATTATGTAAAAGAAATAAAAGATAATGGAATGATTATTTTGAAAAGTAGCAATCATGAAGTTTTGGATAATAAAAAGAACGTGAGACCTTTAAGTCGAAGGAGGAGTAGAATGTCTGACATCGTATACCATCAAATCCAAAAAACCCTGTTTTTTATGATCTTAATGTTCGAGTCTTTTTATTTTATTTAAAAAACAATAAAAGAAACTCAAAACAAATACCTCACCCATATATATGAGAAATACAAAATCATACATAAACAAAGAAAACACCAATCATAGACGATCATCCTATGGTGGCAATAGTAATAAATACATTAATAAATAAACATTTATTAAAAGTATCTATGTTAATTACATTCTTGGACGAACCATTCCGCGTGGGTCGGAAAATATAATATGATTGTATTTTAAATTATCTTTAAGGAACAAAAATTTTATTACTTGTTTTTTAATGTTTAAATCTAAAAAATGTTATAAAAGAACCACTCAAAAAATAACAGATTGTATAATAGATACATAAAAATTATATTTTGATCGACTTCATTTTTATTTTCAGATTTTTATACGTGCGTCAGGTTTTATGTTTTAACTATCGTAATTGTTTATGATTTATGCATATATTAGGATGATTTCCATAGAAGATTTATTAACTCGAGAGAACAATATTTTTAATATTATCTATTTTAATAGAAGATATTAAGATTATCAGTACGTTTTTACGAATTAGGCGTAACACAGACTATTTATTTTTTTTACTTTTAGAAAAAAAAATAATTTTACCTAACAAAAATACGTTTTTGTTAACACGAAAAAAATATTATAAATATAACGATTGGGCATTATATTTTACTAAAAAATTAATACATGTGCTATTTTTTTATAAAAATATACGAAAATTTTTCATTTTCGAAAATAAATATTTAAAATTTATATATTTATTTGAATAAATAAGAGATTTTTTATGTAATAGCCTCTAAGCTTTCATTGGGTTGCGTTTATTTGATTTTATAAATTAAAAAATTTTTATTTGATTGTATTTCTACGATACGACTATTATCTCTTTAAAGACAAACTCAAGCTATTTTATTAAATATCTGCCTTTTATTTATTAAAAATGAAAACTAACCCATTACTTATCAAAAACCCATTTTTAATATGTTATATTTTATGTCATAAAAATTAAACTTTAACTTAAGCGTAATTGCCATTTTATTACCGAAATAATTTTACTATCAGAAATATCAGTATAAAAATTTTCTAGATTTCTAAATTATACCTTATCTGTTTGGTACTCATAATTTTATGTCAAAAAAGTTATATATTTTATTGTAAATTTAAATATATAATACGGTTATTATTTATAAAGAATATTTTTTTTTAAATAATAATAAAAAAAAATTCTTAATAGTAAATGTTACAACATATAATGCCCCCCTGCAAATACAGACACTGATCAAATTAAATTTGAAATTAAAAAAATTTAATTTTTGATAATAAAAATTAATTAAAAGCCTCACGACAAATAATGTCCCTTTTTTTATAAGAGAAAAATCAATTTTTGATAATGAATTTTATTAATAAAATAATTAAAACCGTGACCCTGCAAATAATGTCTCCCCTTTTTATTAATAAAAAAATCAATTTTTTGATAATGAATTTTATTAATAAAATTTTTTAAAAATTTTAGTTTAAATATTTTTTTTATTTATTAATAATGTTTTAAAATTTTAAATATTAATTTATATTCAATTAAATAATTTTATTATTTCGCTGTTAATTTTTAACTGGTTGGTTCTCAAA
>SDVU01000720.1:0-11167 GCA_016256075.1 Dictyocoela muelleri | reverse complement strand
TGTATATTAATACTATATTTCTATAGTTTTTGACCGCTTAATGTCATTCCCTCATTATTTATTAAAGAGTGACGTCAACGGGATTCGAACCACGATACTTAAATTTTACATTCAAGAGTGTTAACCACTGAGCTATCTGGCCATTGTATCTTTTAAAGTAAAAGCTATGTTTTTTTAAAAAAAATATTGTTATAGTAATAATTTTGTTATTTTTTTATTTATATTTTTTAGTAATTTTGGAAAAAAAATGTAAAACTGTTTATAATTTAGTAATTTTGTTATAAAGAAGTAAAAATGTCAAAAAAAAATTAAAAGTGTTTAAAACATAAAAAGTTTCTGAAAAAATACATTCCACGATTATAAATTTTATTTTATAAAAAAATTATAATAAAATACGAACATTTAAAAAATTTGGATCAGGTTTGTTTTTTACACCGGTAAGTGTATCAGGTTTGTTTTTCTCCGTTTTAAAAATTTAAATATTATAAACAAAAAATTAGAAAATTAAAAATTTTTAATAATTCAAAATTTCAAATACGCGCCGGCTTTGTATGTATCAATAAACAGTAAATAATCAATTAACATTTGATGCTTTCCATTTGTACACCCTCTTTGCATCTTAATAAACATTTTCAATTTATTATTAAACGACTCAACGTTTTGCGTGTTTATGCCGGTAATAGGATCAACGAAGTTATATTTATGGGTTATATTATAGTGATTATATCCCAATTCACTAAGACTATTATAAGCCGGCCATTCATCAGTATGAATATTTGATCCATCCGCCACTACTCTTTGTATTAGTGGTAATAACGTATCTGAATTCCTACTTGATACGACTTCGGCGTAACCTTTCGCGGGTGTAGTTAAGGTATCTACCTTCGTGTTTGCCCAAATTTTGTAATTGGGCGATCGACTACGATGCGCACGAACATTATGGTTCAACATAGTTTCGTATACCTGAACTACGGACCGGAGCCACAAGTTTTATGAATTTTTTTTTAAAATGTCGCTTAATTACTGCCAAAAAACCTTTCTTAATATTAATCAACATGTTTTTACTTCCCAGTTTTCTTTTTATCATTTTATTAATATCAATTGGCTAACAAATGTTATATAACCTTTAAAACAGTAACCGGAGATTTTAATTTCGAAAAAACTACCTTTTAAAACAGAAATTATTGACTGATAATGATTACAGCGGTAATTTAGTCTTCGCAATGTGTATTATAACGACGCCTTTTTTGTTTTTTTTTTTCAATTTCATAAATTCTTTGCAATGTTTACATCGCACCTCTATTGCTATAATTCGATTTCCTATAAGATAATCTAGCATTTCAGAGTTAGTGCATGTATATAATCGATGTTCAAATTCGTCCATGGGAACCATGTTTTTTTAATTTTTTATACAAGTTTGTTTTTCCCCCGCCGAGGGAAAAAACAAACTTGATCCAAAATTTTATCATTTAATTCTTGCATTCGAGTGTAATTTTTTTACCTATTTGCCAAAAAATTCAATAAAATTCCTTATTTCATTTAAATATGCGATAACATTGTTTATATTTATTTTAAATTCATCTCTATCTGAGGCTCTTGGCTTTATTAAATTTAATATTGCCTTAATAACCGCAAAAAAAAACTTTTTCTATAAGATTCCAATCTGTAATTAAAGATGGTAAAAATATAACTTTTACACCATTTTAATCCCAAAACGCCTCTATTTTGTTACAATCTTGAAAACACATATTATCTATGATCAATATCAAATTATTGCTAAAAATACCTTTTGGCTGCACTATATCATAAAATCTAAAAATTAAACTCTTTTAATCGAACCATTGATTAATTTTTGATATTATATGCCATTACAAAGAAAATATTCCACAAAGAGAAATATTATACCCCCTTTAGGCCGATTGATATAAAGAAAGCATCTTCATTTACACAAAAATAACAATATTTAGTAGTTATGTACAAATTAAAACCTGATTCGTCGTGAAAAAGAATACTCATATTCATCTTACTCAACATAACACTGTATAAATTTTGGATTTGTGCATTGTTATCAGATGATAATACGATTTTTGATTTTTTTTATTATTGCTCTTGATAATCCTGCGCTTTTAATCTTTCTGGATAATTGAGATATTGATATATATATATATATATATATATATTTATTTAAAAAGCTTTTCAATACAAGCCAATAGTGTTTATTTATTATACTTCCGATTATCTACCTTATTTCAGTAAGAAAACTCTCTTTATTTTTTTTTGCTCTGAATTTTTATACAGATCTTCAAAAGTAGGTTCTTTTCTACCTTCAAATGTTTCAATTTATAATCATAATATTCAGAGCTTTCTGCTCAATGAAGTGATCTCAATAAAATCTTCCTTCGATTTTGTTAAAAAAAGACGTTTTACTTGATCGAAGACTTCTTTTGTCATTGGTACTCTAGCTTTTCTCGGGGAATCATTACTCATGCGTAGTAAATTAATTTTTTATTTTATTTTATTAACTTATAAAACATGGTGATTATAACAGTAAAATTAAAAATTTATGATTATGAAATCAAAATTTTTATTTATGAAATTTAAATTTATATTTATGAAATCTAAATTAATATTTATGAAATCAAAATTTATATTTATGAAATTGAAATTTTATTTATGGAATTGAAATTTATATTTATGAAATTAAAATTTATATTTATGTAATACCATGTATACTAATTTAACGATAATAGTGATATTTTTTTATTAGAACCGGTAAAATATTATATAACAGAAAAAATGGCAAATGAATATTCGAAATAACTAATTATGATGTAATGAAGTATATTCAATTATTCATTAACCAAATATACGTCATGATACAGTTACATTAGTTATTTCAAATATTCAAACAACATTCTTCTCTTAATTATCTGATAGTTTATGGGCCCGTAGATAAAAAACTAGTATCCATATTTCATTTTAATTTTTATTATGTTAAATTTTATAATAAAATATTTGATTTTTTTTTGTGACGAAAAAACTAAAAACAGCATCGTTTCGTCATTTTATGACGAAACTTTGGATAGCCTATTAAGAACCGAAGGCGTAAGGCACAAGGTTAACACAATTATCGGGATTGGTAGCTATAGGTGTGTTATCAACATTTAGGCTTCTGTATAATTCGGACAAAAGCTTAATTCGGCCTAAAACGTCACATTCGGCTAAAATGTCACATTCGGCTAAAGTGTCACATTCGGTAAAAATGTCACATTCGTAAAAAAAAGAATTACTAAATTTTTTTCAATAAGCCCATATTATGACAGATAACAAGAATTCGAAAAATCAATTAATAAAAACAAAAACAGAGAAAGGAAAATAGGCGATGTTTTTTTTGATTACTATTTCTATCACTTCAAGTATGCAAACAATACAAATACGGCGTGGATGTGTAGCAAGAGACCATGCCCCGGTAAAGTATACACAAAAGATAACTTTGTTATTAGTGAACGAAGTAAGTTGCATAATTGCATATAAATTACATCCACGGAGAAAAAAAAAATTAATTGGTTGCATGATTATAGATTTATAGCAAAAAAAGACATGTTTGAATAAACATGAGTTTATTTCAGAAGTTTATAAAAGTTTGGATATTTCTGAAATCGCTGCTTTAGCAAAATACATACGTTGAAATGAGTAGTGAACAACGTTCGAATGAAGAGAATTTCAAATTATGACAATACTTATGATATTCCGTTTGAACTTACAAAAACAATTTCTGGGAAAAAATCATTCAATATGATAGCGGGGTTTCCGCTTTAGAGCGTCTTATTATTGCAAGTAACAATGAAAAAATTCATCATCTAAAGAATTCTAGCATTTGGCTCTCAGATGAAACTTTCAGAATGTCCCCAAAGGAATTTTCACAAATATAAATTATATATGTACAAATTTTTGAGAACTTTTTCCTTGTTTTATATGCACTTCTTCCAAATAAAACACATGAACCATATTTGAGGCATTTATAAAGAAGTTAAAAATATAGTTAAAAATGAAGGACCCGATTTTATTATTATGGACTTTGAAAAGGCTCCTATAATGGCATTTAATCAAATATTTGAGAACACAAAAAATTACAATTGTTTGTTTCATTTTTTACAAAATTTAATGAGATGCATACAAAAAATAATCTGATAAATAAATATAAGACAAATAAAGATTTCAGAATATACATGAAAATGATTTTATCTCTAACATTTATACCTAGGGAGAAACAATAAATTGAATATGAAAAATTGAAACTGAATTTTTATAAGATTTCCCAGAAAAATCAACAACAATATTTTTAAATTATTTCGAAAAAAATATTTAAAATCTAGATTAGATGATATCACTGATTGGAATTGTTATGAAAGGGTGTTAAAAAATATACCATTAACTACGAATATCTGCGAAGGCCGCAACAGAACATTAAAAGGGTTATTGAAATGTAGTCATCCCAATTTGATAAAATTAATAATAATTTTAAGAACCTAGGATCACTTACAGGAAAAAAAAATTAATGAAATATTTTCTTTACAATCACTGGGAACAGTTAAGTCAAAAACCATTGACAAATTAATGGCTCTTAAAAAAATAATTGAAAAATATAATGAGTATTTTGGTCTGTTTTTTCTTAAACCAAATACTACAATTAGCGACTTTAGCATTTAAATAAAAAAAATTTAAATTGAACGCTTTAATGACTTTATAAACTTTAAAATTAACCGAAAACAAACTTTAAAGTTTATTTTATAAATTGGAAAAATGATAAGCATCATATTTTCTTAACATAATGTGACATTTTGGCCGAATGTGACGTTTTGGACGAATTGGGCCTTTTGCCCAATTAGAAAGAAACGACAAAATTTAAATAAAGAATTTTAATTTTTTAAATAAATTGCAATTAACATGAATTTTTTTAAAATAAAACCTCTAACATTTTTATCTCATAAAAATTATTTAGGTTTAAAAATTAAATATATAAATTATCAATAAAAATATATAAATTTTCCCATAATATCTCTTAAAGTTACTAAAACGGACAATTTAAGCTAAAACCAAAATAAACTTTTTATAATTAAAAATCACTTATGATTAACATCTTGATTGCGTATACGAGATTTTTTCAATTTCATCATAATTTCACGTCTCATAATTTTTAACTTTATTCTAAATTTTTGTCTTTTTATTTTCTTTTTTAGAGAAAATATTGTTCTCTTTAGATATTTATTTTCATCTAATAATTCAACAATAATTTTTTTTAAATCAATAGTCTCCATGAGGGTTAAGTAAAAATAATTTATATTTATTAAATCTAATTGCATTTTTTTATTTATTTAAGAAATTTTTTTCTAAAATATTATTACACATTATCAATATTTAAAATTGTTCAACTAGAGAGCTGTAGTCACATTTTTTAATAACTTTATCAATGTTAAAAATATACAACACTCCTAAGTTACTCAAGACCAGCTGCATACAAAATTCATGTCTTTTAAACACCTAATCAAGAATAAGGAATTATTACTTTTAATAACCTCTATGGTTTTGCTGAAATTTATATTTTCGTTTATCAAAAAATATTGTATGTTATCAAATATACATTATAAATATTAAATTATTTCGAAATTTACAATGCCTAACTTGATCAAATTCATCATTTAAAATTTAAGAATATATTTCATTACCATTATTGCAAAATATTTTGAATTAAATATAAAGCCCTATTTTTTAAAATATAAAAAAATAGGCCATCTAATTCATAAAAATCATTAATACTTAAAAATGCCGATATATCAGTGGTTAACACTCTTAAATGTAAAATTTAAGTATCGAGGTTCGAATCCCGCTGACGTCACTCTTTAATAATAATGGGTGATTTACATTAATCGGACAAAAACTATAAAATATAGTAGTAATATATAGTTGTTCAAGTGTGGTATAGCTGATTAAGAAATGGTCTAATCTTTTATAAATAAGAAGAAGTGTCTCTTCTAGTTGTGAGGCTGAGTTCGTCGAAGCATTCGTCAAAATAAGTATTGAAAAATAAAAATTTATGAAAAGTCACTAATTACCTGGATTCTGCTGAGTCAATGATAAAACGAAAATCGCGTATATAACTAGGCCTCTAGGTAACTTAGAAGTGCCGATTTATCGGAACACAAAGAACAAAAAGTCTAAAGAGCGCGGTTTTAGACATCTTATCGGGTAGGTAGCTATGTATATTGTCAGCATGTAATAATATAATACTTAAAAAACAGAATTTTTCCATATTAAAATATAATTCAAAAAAGACTTCAATCGAAAGAATTCATTTTCAAAATATTATCTATTTAAAAATCTAGTCATTAAAAAATAAAAATTTACAATTGAATAAAATCATCGGTTATATTATACCTGAGACTACATCAAAATTATTTTGAAGACCTATTAGTTACGTTTCTTGAGTATAAATATTCAAGATTTAAACATATTTTTTAAAAAAATATAAAAATGATAATAAAAGTGTGTCTATAGGTATGTTAAATTTATTTTATAGATTTATTTTATTTCTTTCAGGATTAAATTTTTTATAAAAATTTTATAAGCAACTCAAAAACTAAAAATAAATGATTCTTGATAAATTATTTCATTTTTTACACTAAAATAAATAAAAAGATCAATGATGGTATTTTATAAATTAATTTATTGCTTTATAAATCTATAATTTCATAAATTTACTGTTTGATATCACGTCTATTTCCGATTCTTGTTTTTTAATTTCATTATAAATTTTTTTATAAATATTTAAACGAGATGTTTTAAGGTATAATGAATCATTAAGTTTAAGAATTGCTGTATTTTCAAATTTAGCCTCTCTAAAAAGATAATCAGATTGTTTTATGAATATATAATTATTTGTTGCATTTTTTATAATTTCGAATGTTTTTCTCAATTTTTCTAATCTTTGTTTGATTTTTAAAAGTCTAGTAATTTTCATGGAGGGTTTATACACTTTCAAAAAGATAATGGAAATCTTTGTATAATAGTTGATTATGACTATTTAAATTGTTTATTTATAGAATTTTATATAATTATTAGATTTTACTATCTTAGGAGATAAAAGGTTATCTTGATTTAACTTTTTGAGTGTAAAAAAAATAATTTTTATTAAAACAATTAATTTGTATTTAAAAAAATATTCGGGGCTAGATAGCTCAGTGATTAACACTCTTGAATGTAAAATTTAAGTATCGGGGTTCGAATTATTTTATGGCCATTTTAATAAATAATTGAGAAATTCATTAAGTCCTCAATCACTATAGAACTATAGCCGTAATATAAATTTGTTTCATTGGTGGTATAGCTGATTAAGACTTGGTCTAATATGACAATGAAGCAGAAGGGACTCTCTTAGGTGTGGGAATGAGTGCTGCGACACATCTCGACAAAAAGTAGTGAAAATTAAAAATTCATCAAAAGCCACTAATTAATTGTATCCTGCTGGGTCAATGATCAAACGAAAATCGCTTATACAGCTAGGCTTCTGGTAGCTTAGGAAGTGACGTATTATCGGAACAACAAGAATCAAAGGTCGCAGAATCAAGGTAGGTGACAGCTCTCCGGGTTTGCAGCTATGGATGTTGTCAGCATGTAATATATATAAGATTATTTTTTTTAAAAAGGTGGAAAAAAAAGAGGGGTAGAAAAAAAAGCGGGTAGAAAAAAGCGGGGATGACTGTATTATTAATAATTAAAAACGAATGTATATATATAGATCTTTACTAAATTTTGTGTGAAGCACCAAATTTGGTAAGGGTTTATATATCCCCGATTTTTTTTATTATTAATAATATATATATGGATTTATCTTGAGATTTAAAGCTTATTTGAAATAAGAAACATAATCTATGATTCACTAATTATGACTTACAAATCTGAGGGATGGGTTGGTCTAACCCGCTGATGAACTAAATTTTCTTTATGAATATCGTCTAATTCACCATGAAAAAAATTGTGAGGGATTGCTTCATACATGTCTATCAATAAGTACAAGAAGACTAATGATGGATATGTATGAAGAAAACCAACATAAGGTGTTTAAAATAAAAAAATACGTACAAATTGGAAAAAAAGCCTTTTTAACGTTTTTAAATACATTTTTAGATTTTTTTAAATTTTTTAAATTTTTTAAATTTTTAATATCATGCCTATTATATCCCCCGGGGATATAATAAGCATGATCCGAATTTTCTAAGGTCATCTATATAACACTGGCAAAATGTGTTTATAAGTCTGAAATAAATGTGTTTATAAGTCAATAAATTTTTCTATAAGTCTGAAATAAATAGATCTATAACTTTGAAAAATGTGTCTATAATTCTGAAAAAAATGGATCTATTACTTTGAAAAAATAGGTCTATAACTTTATAAAAAGGGTGTCTATAGGTTTGGAAAAAGGTCTATAAGTTTGGAAAATGGAGTCTATAACTTTAAAAAAAGAGGTCGATAACCTTGAAAAATTGAGTCTATAACTATTAAGAGCCCTGTATCATGAAACAGAAACTCGTGATACAAATGAATGTTTTAAATTGAAAAATTTAAGTAAAGATTCTCAAAAAAATAATGTTAAAAAATCCAAATAAAAGAGAAAATCTATCATATCTAGATTTTATATTAATTAATTTTACTGGAAAGAGCTTTATTGACACCGGGGCAAATTATTGTATCATTTCAAAAGATTCACTCAAAAGGTTTAATCTTAAAGAATAAAAATAGATCTAATTTTACTCAAAACTGCCTCCAATACATCTATTATATTAAATTCTAAAATTATAAACCAAATATTAATCTCAGAAATTCACAGTGCAAAATTAAACATCGAGTTTATTGTAGTCGAATCTTTCCCAATAGATATTTTGAAAGAAAATGTTTTTTTGATATAACCAAGCCTTGTATGCTTACATACAAATTCAATACAATTATCAGGGATGAGTATAAACTTTGTAATTGATAAATCCGAAAAGGTTTCGAATGAAGCATTGTTAATTTTCCAGAAGAATGATATAAAAAGCAAAATAAAAGGCATAAATAAGCAAAATAAAATAATTCAATATACACTAAACGAGATTAGATTGTATAATTTACAAAACCTATTATGAAAACAAGATAATATCCTGTTACATTTGCATTAATATGCGAGGCCAAAAATTTATTGATAAATTAGAAAAAAAAAACAAAATCATACAAAAGTCGAATCGAAATATTGTGAACCTGCCTTTTTCATTCCCAAAAAATAAAAGCTTATTGAGATTGGCAGTAGAATATAACACAATAAAAAAACACACAATAAAAAAGGTGTTCACATGCTCTAATATTTACAAGTGTTTAGCTGAATTATCGGCAATTGAGTCGTTTTTTTTTTTTTTGGGGGGGGCAAATTTTTTGATTAAAAAAAATAAAATTGTAAGGAGAATTTCATGTAATTAAAAATAAAATTAATTTAGTCCTTGTCTTTTGTAATTTAAAATTGTATTTTATTTGCAAGGGGGTTAATTTATCTTTAAGATCGAGCAATCTTGTGTTTTTTTAAATATTTGATTGCTCGATCTTAAAGAAAAAATGACCCTATTCAAAATAAAATACAATTTTAAATTACAAAAGACAAGGACCAAATTAATTTTATTTTTAATCGCAAGAAATTCACCTTACAATTTTATTTTTTTTAATCAAAAAATTTCCCCCCCCCCACCAAAAAAAAGAAAACCGACTCAATTACCGAATTATCTGATGGTAAAATATTTAGATCCATCGATCTTAGAA
The DNA here is from genome assembly GCA_016256075.1 of Dictyocoela muelleri. Classification (NCBI taxonomy): domain Eukaryota; kingdom Fungi; phylum Microsporidia; genus Dictyocoela; species Dictyocoela muelleri. The sequence continues at coordinate 1,327 of SDVU01000720.1, read as the reverse complement.
TGGGATATCATCAGATTCCTTTGAGTTTTAATTCGACTAAATATATCAGCTTTATAATTATAAATGAACAATATGAATTCATAAGGATGCCCTTCATCAAACGAACGCTCCTGGAACCTTTGTAGAAAGATGCCCTAAATTCTTGGTGACATGAATTTTGGTAAATTTGTCAAGATTATATTTTAATTCACAGCACCGACATAAGAAACCTTCATAATGGAATAATAGAAGTTGTTAAAAAAAATACAAGAACATGGGTTGTTAATAAATATCGATAAACGTTTTTTCTTTAAAACTCAAATAAATATATTAGCCACCACATAACGCCAAGCATCTATTTTCTCAACATTGAAAAACTAGAACTTTGCAAAAAAAGCCCTTATAAAAACAAAAAACAACTTCAGAAACTCATATGAATATCAAATTGTTTGACCATTTTTTTAGAAAGAATTATTGAAAAAATAGTATTTTTAACAGAATAATAAAAAATAAAAAACCCAAATTATAAATGAAATATAACGGAAATTTATCAATTAATAGATATTTGGAAAATTATCGATAAAATGCGGATCTTAGCTAGAATTTCTCACCTGAGAAATTCTACCTCTGATGAATAAAAAATAAATAAAAAAAATAAAAAAAAAATAATAAAAGAAAAAATCTTTAATCGAATCGAACTTTATTGATTCAAAAATATATATACTGATAATTTTTACGATTGTTATAAAATAAAAAAACTCTTTCAGAAAATTAGGATATATTTAGCCAATACCCCTTTCTGTTTCTTTATTTCGTTTTATATAGGATCGTTAAAGGATTCGAGAGACTGAGTAGGAGCGCCGGCAATTTTTCAACAAAATTAAATTCGAGACATACCATCTTATGTTTATATCTAATTTTATTTAATCTGCTATACGAATTGGGTTCCCACCCGGGGTTCTGACACCCTTAAAAATAAAAAATTTGAAAAAAAAACGGTGAAAACAAATGAAAAAATCTGTAAAATTACGTAAAAAGATATATAAACTCGAATGTGTAATTATTCATATGCGGGCTACTATTATAAGCAGATTAAAAAAACAGTGTGCAGTGCTTTTTTTAATCTGCTTATAATAGTGGCCTGCATATGAATAATTGAATATTTGAGTTTACAGGGTATTTCATAAAAGAATGGACAGATTTCATAAAAGAATGGACAAATTTCATAAAAGAATGGACAAATTTCATAAAGAATGGACAAATTTCATAAAAGAATGGAAAAAATAAAAAATAATAAAAAATAAAAAAAATAAAAAAATAAAAAAATAAAAAAATAAAAAAATAAAAA
>SDVU01000719.1:0-11168 GCA_016256075.1 Dictyocoela muelleri | reverse complement strand
TATCAAGATATAAGATGTAAAAATATGCCTCCCATAGTAACTCGTCATGAATAATTTAATCATCCTTTTTTTTCATGAGCTTCTTTTTATGAATCTTTAGCGGCGCCCTGAATAAATACTCAGTGCCAATTTTTTTACACAACTTAGGCAGCGGCGAGAAGATGTAATATAGTACTGCCATGAAAAAAATATTATACGTCGATTTTTATATTGTTATAATTGTGGTCACTTATTAAAAATCTTTTATACAAAAGAAATGTTGATGGATGCGCTTTTTGTTGTTATAAATCACAATGCGTTTTAAACAAAATATATATTTTATTCGTAAAAATAGTGTTTTTTATCTAAAGATAGATTTGAGAGATTGTTTAATAATACTTTATTACATATTTCATGAGAAGCCGCTAGTTGCTTTAAATGCTGACTTCAATATAAAAAAGGATGTTGTTTTAAAATTTTAAAAAAAAAGTTTTATGATAATATACGCCTTTTTCTCGATCAGAACCCAATAAGATTAGGTGGTGAAGGGTTGATTTGTCAAATAGACGAGTCAATGTTTCACTATAAACAGAAATACTACGTTGGTAGAATTTCACAAGAAAATCGATGGGTTTTTGGAATTATAGACATCCAAACAACACCATCTGATTTCTTTGTGATTGTTTTGTCAAATCGACTGAAGGAAACTTTAGTTCAAATTTTAAGACAAGTCTGTAGAGCATAACTATCGTTTGGAGAGACCAGTGGCTTGCTTATAGAGCCTTATCCATCCATTTCTTACACGAAAATGTTAATAACAGATTGAATTTTGTTAATACTGAAACCCAAGTTCATACTAAAAATATAGAATCCAATGGGGTCAGCTTAAAGATAAGCTTAGAAAAATCAGAGAAGTATCGTCATGGGAATTACAAAAATATTTGGATGTGTGAATGTGGAGAAGAAATTACGTAAGAAGCTTTGAAGATTTATTAAACCTTTTAATTTAAAAATTGAATAATTTTAATTAATGTTTTATTTGTTTTTTTATATACAGTATAAATAATATTGCTATAAACACTTATAATTAATTGGATCTAAAATTTATAAGGGGGAAAAAACCGACATAATTCAAAAGGGGAAAAAACGACATGATCCCATTTTTTAAATGTAAATGTGTTTTAAGATTTCGAATTTCTTTTAAAAATTTCAAGAATTTTTATTTAAATTTTCGAAGTTTAAATTAAAAAAAAATTTAAGAGATTTATCTTAGATAAATATAAATTTTGATAATTTTAATTCTATTTTGAAATTTAAATTTGAAATATAAATTTTAAAATTAAAAATTTTAATATAACCCCACAAGCCTGGGAACTCCTCAAGCCTGTGACAATAAATAAGGGTAATAAAAAAATGCAAAATATGGTTAAAAAAATAAAAAATATGGGTTAAAAAATGAGGTTATAAAAAATATTAAAAAATATGAGTTAAAAAAATATATTTATTAACAAATTAGGGCTAAAAAATAAGGGCTAAAAAATAAGGGTTAAAAATTTAGGTTTACAAAATGAGGGTTAAAAAATAAAGCCTAAAAAAATAAGGGTCAATAAAATGGGTTAAAAAAATATGGTTTTAAAAATAAGGGTTAAAAAATGAGGGTTAAAAAATATGGGTTTATAGATAAGGTTTAAAAATATGAATTAGAAAATATGCGTGTACTCCTAAAATGATTATGCCCCCAAATGCCCAATCCCCAAAATGTTAATCCCTAATTGTCCCATCCCCTAATTGTCCAATCCCGAAAATGCCAAATCCCCAAAATGTAAAATCTTCAAAATGCGCAATCATCTTTTAAGATAACGACCTTTTATATAATAATTTTTTTCTATAAGGCAAAGTATTTAATCTTTTAGATTACTTTTATGTATAAGATAAAAAAAATAAATGAAAATAATTAAATTGAGATAAAATGGATTCATAACAAGAATTATTAAGAATTATAAAATTAGATTGATGAATTAAGTGTGTCAATTTGCGTTTTTGTCTCTTGTTTATATATTTATTAGTAAAATTTACATCAGAAGAGTAAACTGAGTATGATAAAAATAGCGAATAAGGCTTCTGATTTAGACTATTACTCATAGATTTTACAACATTAAGATTATAAGTATGTTGTTAAATAATAGAAATTGTCACTTATATGTAAATAACCATCTGACTGGAAGTATAATTATAAAAAGTCTTTTAAAATTTCATTTAGATCTTAAAAAAACATAACGCGGCCATCCAGTATTTATACGCAATATTAAATGATATTATATATACTATGATTTTTTTTAAATTATTTAAATAAATAAAAATATTGCAACAAAAAATTTAAACATCAAGTCAATCGCATCTTCTAGACCAGTGGTCGGAAAACCTAAGTCCGCGGACAGGTGCTAATCCGTGGGAAATTTTTTGCACGTCTTTGGAGAAAATTTTTTCCGTTTCGTTAAGAATATTTTGCCAGTCTGCGAATAAAAAATATTTATTCATATTACATGTTAACAACATCCAATCATACCTAACCGGAGAGTTGTACCTACCATAGTCTTTAGATCTTTTTTCCCGTTTTCACGTAATACGTCACTTATAAGCTGCACATAAGCTAAGGTGTATAGATGATTTTCTTACTCTAATAACTCCGCAAAATACGAGAAATTAGAGTCTGTTTCATGGTTTACACTTCCACGTCTACGAAAAAATACGTCACCGCAGTCATACTCACAGATACATGGGTCTCTTATGCTTTTTTCATATTAGACAAAGTCTTACTCGGCCATACCACACTAGTACAACTGTATATCAATACTAAGTTATACTTATTGATCGCGTAATATCAACTATTCTTATTTATTAAGTAAAGTCAGAGAGATTACAGCCCCGATTCATAATTTTAAATAAAAAGTTTTAACTACTATTTAATATCGCAAGTTTATGATTTTATGATTAGTGTTAGTTCAATTTTGGTAATAAAAAATTGTATATAATGCGCCGGTCCGCGAATTTTTTTTACACCTTGACCGGATGCAGTAAAAGATGGCTGGGTACCACTGTTTTAGACTATCCAATAATTCAATTAATTGATTTCATAATTTTCTAAATTTATCCACAATCGTCTATTCGATGATCTTGATCGACATATATTATTTTTCTAAATTTGAAACTTCCTATATATAATAACATTTCAAGCTCACTTACACAATATATATATGTATATCTTTTATGGCAGAAAAAATCTTATATAAACTAGCATTTGACTTATTGAAAATTTCATTTAAACAGTAAAGGAAACCTTTGGCTGCATTATTTGTTCTGCATCTAATCATTCCAAAATTATTCAAAACTTGTCTACTGAATAAAGATCTTTCAATGTTATTTAACCAAGTATCATAAATATAATTTTGTAGAATTACTGTTCCAGGGATTTCAATAGTCCATAATGATAAAATATGAGCCCAGCAATTGTCTATTTATTACATTAGAACTAATGCTAAAGAAGAAGATGTTGTTCACAATTTCTAAAATTAATATTTTCGTGATAAACGCTTACTAGTCTTACCTTTGTACTCGTCTCGTAATAGCTTGACCAAAATTAATGAAGCATCTATTTATTGATGTTTCTGCATAACTCTTTGTAAACTATTGAAAACCGCCATTTTGAAATATATTTGTACATTTCCAGGTGAAAGGTCAATTTCGTGTTCTGAAAGCTTTTATTTAATTATATTAAACACTTTCGTGTACAATAGTTCGGGTTTTTTTCATTCATAAAAACTTAAATCTATGAGAAACTTTGACCAGAAAAAACACGTAAATGATTTAGACTTAAAAATAATGTTGTGAATGATTTAAAGGTTTCAATATAAGTATTTTATCGAGGGTTTACGTGAAACTTTTTTCTATATAATCTTTTTCTCCTAGTGTGTCCAGACGATCACACAAATTCTCGACATGCAACAATAAATTATCATCTAGGCCCAGATTAAAGAACTCATATGAAAGCTTATATAATTAATAAGACGGCATAAGGAACTAACTTCGTTTTCCAACTATAAATATTGGTTTAAAAAGAATCAAATGATGGAATGAATCTGGATATAGCAAGGCCTTTAATAAAATATCTTCTGAATTGTTTTTCGAACCTACATAAATTTTGAATGTTGAAGCGTAAGGTTTCTGGACAATCTTTTTATTAATTTCTTCTTTCAGTTTATAGATAACGACTTTTTCTTTGTGGTTTGAATGAAAATGTTCATCTCTATTGATACTGAGGGTTGGATTTAGTTCTCGTTCACCTGTGCGAGACTTTCGTTGCATAAAAATAAACTTAGATTGAAATAACATATTTATTTAATTTTTATTCTTTATATAGCTTTAATATCTAATAAGAATTGTTAGATACTTTAAAACTGTACTTGTTTACAATTGAACCAATAGTTTAATATCATAACAATGTTTCACCACTCAGAAACCAATAATAACACACCTAATCATTATTGGTTATCCCGACTTCTATTTTTAGACTTCTTTATGGATTCAAACATCCAACACTGAGTATTTCAGTCACGCTAGTCACATTTGTAATAGGGCAACCTTGATGTATTAACAACACCAATATCTCCTGTTATTGGCCCGCTTGGATTCAATATATAGATGAAATACTTAAAATCCGGCATAGGAGAATTTTCGTTGCTCATAACCCAGAAAAAAATTTGCATTTGTAAAAAAAAATAAAAAAAATATTAAATATAGGATTGAAATAAAAAAAATTTATCTTTTTGAATTAATTTTTAGCGGTGATCGATCGGCATTTGGGGGATTAGCATTTGGAGGATTAGCATTTGGGGGATTAGCATTTGGGGGATTAGCATTTGGGGGATTGGGCATTTTAGAAAATTATTCATTTTGGGGATTAGGCATTTGGGAGATTTAGCATTTCGGGGGATTGGGCATTTTTGAATTGGGTAAATTGGTATAAGACCAAAAATATGAGTTAAAAAATAAGTGTATAAAATAAGGGTTAAAAAAAGTTTAAAAAAACGTTAAAAATTAATTAACGGAGTGAAATTAAACAAGATATCTAAAATATTGTAAGAGGATGTAAAACGCTGGCAAAAAGGGTCTATAAATCTGCAAATGGATCTAAAAGTTTGCAAAACTTATAATGCAACGAAGGGACTATGATAATGCTACAAAGGGCTATAATAATGCACCGAGGGGCTATAATAACGCAACGAGTAGACTATAATAAATAAAAAGACTGTATAATTATATTTTCAGACAAGCGTCATATAAAATTTTTAAATTATTTCAGTACACATATATGTGTACTTGGAGTTTTTTTTTGAGTACACGTGTATGTGTAATTAGTGATTTTTTGAGTACACATATTTGTGTACTTAATCGATTAAGGGTTAAAAGAGCTTTTTAATTAAATAAATAAAAAATTAATCTTTTATATATGATCTTAATTTTTTTATTATATAATTTTTTGCTCAATAATAACCCCTTTGGGATTGGCATGAATACTCAAGAAGCCTCAATTTATATTTAAATGCCGATCTTAATAAATATCAAAAATTTTAATAACATACTAAACGATCAATTTGTTTTGACAGTTTTATTTGAAAATAAAATCAAACAAAATATTTTAAAACACGTTTATATAGAATGAATATGAGCATTATATTGAATTATTTTTTTTGTTTATGTTGATGTCGTGCACCTCTTTAACTATTTTACACTTTAACTTCTCATCTAAATATTTAATTTTTATAAATACTAACACATAAATATTTTTAAAAAATATGAATCAGCTTTATTTTTGATTTTCCAATACATACAACGAGAATTTGACACCATGAAATATTATGTTAAAATGGTAATATAATGTTTTATCAAATCATGACAATAATTCTAATTTTCTCGCAAAAAAACACAAAATCGAGTAAATGAGGTTTTTAATGTAAAATTCTTTAGCATCTTTTAGAGTAGTTTTTTGTTAACACAAAACATGGGATAATAGGCTATGATTTTTTTAACTATTATGGTAAATTTAATAAATAAACGAGATTTAAAGTGGAATTAAGCAGCGTGTACTATGATGATACTATTTTAATTGAAACAATGTGTTATAACTGACATGAATTGTTCTAATATTTCAATAAAACGATTCTTAACTCTAAGATCTTATCCAGAGGTGGTAATTCAATAAGTCCCGTTAAATATCTATAAATTTTAGCTATTTAGAAATAACTGCAGTTTTTAAGATAAAACAAGTCGCTTATATATTGATATATTGAATATCTAACTGCTTTTTATAAGAACAATAGAATTTTATAATTATAAAATAATTTAGAATGTTGTTACAACAAATTGTGATCTCCTTGAAAATGTGACTCCCTTTTATAATTTAATAGACCTCAATTTAAAAATTGAATTTTTATATCGAGATTTTATAAATAGCCTCACTGCAAATTCTGACACCTCCCTTTTTAAAGTTTAAAATGCTTATCAAAAATTGAATTTTATAAATTTTTCATTCATAAAATTTAAAGTATGTAGCTGGCGGCAAATTGTGACCGTTATTCGCCGTTTCGCCACTAAGTTATTAAAGGGTGGATTTTTCACCACCAATCGAAAACGCTTAAAATTTAAAAAAGATCAAATTTTCATAATACTAACAAAACGTGATTAAATTAATAATAATTTATAGCATATAAATTTAATATATTATAATACAGAGAATTCTAGAAATAATGAGACGGATTCCAGAAATAATGAGACAGATTCAAGAAATAATGAGACAGATTCCAAAAAAAATAACAGATTCCAAAAATAATTAGACAGATTCCGAAAATAATGAGACAGATTCAAAACATAATGTGACAGATTCAAAAAATAATGAGACAGATTTCAAAAAATAATGTGACAGTTTACAAAAATAATTAGAAATTCGACGAAAATAATGTGACATTTAACAAAAATAATGAGGCAGTTCTTTAGAATTATAAATACTGATCCAAAAATAATGAGATGGTTTTTTAAAAATAATTAGACAGATCATAAAAATTTGTGACAGATTCTATTTTTAATAAGTCAGATTTTAGAAATAATGAGAGTGTTTTTAGAATTGTTTATAAAAAATTCCAAAAAATTAGAATAAAATTTTTGATAATTAATTAGAAACAGTTTTTTTTGATAAAAAATAAACACAAAAACCCATTTATTGACTATCATTAAACAGATTGTTATAAAGCTTTTCATGTGCCTAGAAATATTTCCAAAAAAAATCACATTTATCTCACAATCCTACTATAACCAGTAAAATATTCTGCTTTAAAATTCTTTTACTCATTGGGCGGGTTTGTTTCTTTCCAATCTGGATTTAAAAATACTACAAAATAATACGATCTTATTAAGGTCCGGCGAATAAGGGGTGATTTGACTTCAACGCCATAATTTTCAAACTTATTTAGAATTTCCCTAGATTTGTGTTTAGAAGCATTTTCTATACCAATAAGGAAGGAATATCTAAATGCCCTTAGGCGTGCCGATCTATTAATAAATTCTCCGAACTTTTCAGCATTATACCATCCTTCCTTTTTTTGCTTGCTTCTAGAGTAAACCTTAGTTTAACGCACACAAAGATATATTTAGTCCTTTTTATGCCGGTTGGTGCTTTATTGGGCTCACATTGGAGATCATATCCATAAATAATGGATTTTTAGATTGAATCTCGTTTCGTCTACATACATGTTATTTCTGCCCACAAATCTAAAAAATAGAACATGAAAATGTGTATTTACAAATTTTTTCACTGCGCCTTGTTGCCTTGACACGAAAAAACTAATTTTTTAATGTTTTTTTGTTATGGGAACTGTTTTTTTACCATTCGACATCGTGATGTTTTAGAAATATTTATCCATCGCTCTCTAGGTTTGTTCACAGACAATCTCGTGTTAAAGAATTATACGAGGCGTAAATATTCGTAATCTCAGTTGAATGCCCTTTTATCTTCTTTAGGCCTACACTGGGCTTTTAAGTATCAGCAATTGAAATGCTTTTGTTGGCCCCTCTATTTTACTTATGGCTCTATATACCGAGGATTCGACATTTATTACAAATTTGTCTAATATCTTCACAGACTTTTTTATTGAGCCCAAATGTTATATTTGTTCAAACATTGGGTCGGTAATTTTGTTTCTTTTTTCCTAATGTTTGTCACATTTTGTGATACTTCTTGCTCATTTATTCCATTCTCCGAAATTTCATTATCGTTATATGTATTTTCGAACATGGGGGTCCTTTTTATTATATTTTTTTAGAAATTTCTTTACGTTTTTCTCTTGATTTCAGACACAGTCATTATATTTAAAAATCATCTTTTAATTATTGGGTTTGTCTTTTTAATTCTAAAAAATTGTCTAATTATTTTTGTAAACCGTCCAATTATTTTTCTTAATGTCTAATTATTGCTGGAATCTATCTCATTATTTCTGTTAAATGTCACATTCTTTTTGTTAAATGTCTAATTGTTTTTGTAAACTTTCAATTATTTTTGGAATCTGTCTCATTATTTCTGGAATCTGTCGCATTATTTATGGAATCTGTCCCGTTATTTCTAGAATCTGTCTCATTATATTTAGAATATGTCTCATTATTTATGGAATCCGTCACAAAATTTCTGGAATCCGTCGCATTATTTCAGGAATCTGTCTCATTCTATTTGGAGCCCGGATCATTATTCCTGGAATCTTTCGCAAATTTTCAGGAATTCTCTGTTTATTGATAAAAAATTATTTTCCTGCTTAGCACATATTATTATTATTTAGTTTTTTAAAGGATTATGAAAAAATAAAATTGTTTAGGAAAAAACATTTAATTTAAAAGATAAAAGTAGTTTTAATTTATTTACTTTATTTTTATATCACGTTATTTTTTTATTGCATAAAATCATTTTCTAAAAATATAATTCTTAAATTTCACCACATTTCATAATATTTTCTTTTAACAGATTTTCCCTCGCTCACATCCACGCTTCACACATCACCAATAAATAGTGTCATTAAATAAAATATTAGGTTATAGTCATATCCATTACATATTTATTTTTCTTAGGTTTGCTTTTTATCAATAAATTTTTCATGTGTCATAATTTTTAGAATAATATTCAGTGGCGAAACGGCGAAAAGCCTTTTTAAGGCAAAAATGTTTATCAAGAATTGAATTTTTAGAATTTTTTATAAATAAAATATAAAGTATGTAGCTGGCTGTAAATTTTGACCCCCCTTCATAAAAAATTATAATAAACAATAATAAAATATAAATTTTAAAAGTTTATTTTAGATAATAAAATATTTACTATAGATCTATACACAATGCTGAGGGTATCAAGAAATTTTAGGTCTTCTAGCGTAAGAGGACTCTTTTTTATGGTTCACTTACTATAGAAGACCTAAAATATCTTATAAAATTATAAAAAAAATAAATTTTAAATGTTTTCAATAAAATTTAAATAAATAATTGTTTTTATTAATTTTTTTTATAGAAAAATACCGGTCCCCTCTTCCTTACACAAAATTTAAAAAAATAGTAAAAACTACTAAATATAGAATTACCAAGTATAATAGAAATCTAAAATGGTTTTAAAAAACAAATTTCAAGATTTTTGTTTTGAATTAGCCCAAATTTAAAAATTTATTAAGTCGTAAAGTTAAAAAATTACTTAATTTTGGCTTTTCAGGAATATAAAAATGTGTTCTTGAAATATATATTTAAAATTATATTGTGATTTTTTTGAACCTGATGTGCCACATTGGTAGCTTTTACTTTTTTCGAGACGGTATGCAAGAGGCAGGGAACTGGTATTGTTCTCAATAAAAAAGTCAAATAAGAACCAATATTTATTTAAATTTTATTATAAACATTAAAATTCGAGTTTTAAATCTTTATAATATATTTTTTAGGTCTGCTAGCGTAAGTGTACGATAAAAAACGTAAAATTGCGATAAAAGACCTGAAATCTTTTGATATCTTTGGTATTGTATATATAACTGTAGTAAAATGGGTCTATAACTTTGCAAAAATAGTCCTATAAATTTCAAAACCCTGAAAAAATATACCCGTTATAAATGATTCTAAATATTTACTAATTTCAAATAAACTTTGAAAATTTATATTTTATAATTGTTTATTATATATATATATTACATTTAGACAACATCCATAGCTGCCAACCCGGAGACTTGTCTTCTACTGTGGTCTTGACCTTTGGTTTTTGGTGTTCCAATCATACGTCACTTCTTAAGCTACCCAGAAGCCCAGATGTATACTCGATCTTCGTTTTATCAATAACTCAGCAGGATACAGGTAATGTGTCTTCTTTAGAATGTTGCCCAAACCCAAGGTAGGTACCTAAATTTTTATTTTTAAAAAAAAATAACAATTTATAAGAAATCAATTTTAAATAAATCAATTTTGTGCAATTTAAATGATTATTTAATAAAGAATTAACAATGAAATAAGGCATCAATAACCATAGTAGTAATATTGTTCTAATGTGGTTCATCTAATTAAGAATTAGTCTAATATAATATAAAGCTAAAAAACACTACCAGCTGTAATGATTACGGCGACGCATTTCGGCAAAAAAATAGAAACTAACGAAAATTATCAGTCTATAATTACCATTACGTTGTTGATTCATTGATAAAATTAAAATGGCGTATACATTATGGCCGCCGAGGTGCTTATGAGTAACTTTTTGGTTTAATATCTAAAACCAAAGCTCTAAACACTAAATTTAGTGACATCTCTTCGGGTTGACAATTTTATATATTGTCAGCATGTAGAGGCCAGATAGCTCAGTGGTTAACACTCTTCAATGTAAAATTTAAGTATCGTCGTTCGAATCCCGCTGACGTCACTCTTTAATAAATAATGAGGGAATGTATTAAGCGGACAGAAACTATAGAAATATAGTATTAACATACAATTGTTCCAGTGTGGTATGGCTGATTAAGACTTGGTCTATAATGACAATGAAGCAGAAGGGCTTCTCCTAGGGTGGGGATGAGTGCGGCGACGCATCTCGGCAAAAAGTAGTGATAAATAAAATATCATGAAAAAGCCTCTAATTACCT
>SDVU01000718.1:0-11173 GCA_016256075.1 Dictyocoela muelleri | reverse complement strand
ATACATTCAAAACCTCTTCTAATATTTTCAATTAAATCTGTTCTGTTTTTAGATATGCCATGATTAACACAATTCTTCCATTTTGAAAAGGCGTTTTCAATTGGATTCAAAAAAGGAGAATAGGGTGGGAGATATATCGGTATAATATCACCAAAAGACAAAGTAGAAGCATGATGTATCCGCGCATTATCCATAACAAATATAGGATTATTTATAAAGAGAAGCGAGCACTTGGTTTTGATTTCGTCTATACTAAATTGAAAATTTACCGCATTTACTGGGTTGTCAAATACTTTGCAATATATCATCTGGTTTTTATTCATAGCAGCGATAACACTCATATTTTTAGATCTTATTTGAGGAACTTCATGATAAGCAGGCGTATTAACTAAGGACCTACCTCTTCCAGGCCGAGTTTCAATTTTGAATCCCACTTCATCAATAAATATAAAGCTTTCACTTCCATGACAATCTTCAAGCTCTCTAAATCTTTCCGAATATTGATATCTAATATCAATTGTTGATATACAATTTCTTCTTTCTGGTGCAACACTCAGTCTTTTAATAGTATAGTAAAAATCTTTTATAGCTCTATTCACTGTTGATAAGTTTACATTCATTTCATGCATTATTCTTTTTTTTCCACGATTTCTCTAAGTGTCAAAAGACAGTTTTCATCTAACCATTCCTTAATATTATTTTTAACATTATTTGATAATACTGATCGCTTGTCACCACTTTAGGTAAATGAGCAGTGGAATTTGTCTCATTATATCTTTTAATGATGTTATAAACTGTTGATCGTTTCACATCTATGCTGCGAGATATGTCAGAAATTTCATGTCCGCTTTTATATAAACATATAACCGTTTCTCTCTTAGAACTAACTGTTTGAGGACATCGTCTATTAATAGGATTATTAGGTATAGGAACCCCGTTTGATGTCCCATCGTAATTTTCTATTGTATGTTCTATGAATTTTGCTTCATTTGTTTGATTAGGTACATTTTAAAGGTTGTTGTTATCAGTAATATTATATTCATTCAAATCATTATTTTTAATGCAGGGTGTAATTGGTTAGACATTTTAATTTTTAATTTTGGAATTATGTTTTTAACACAATATAAAATTTAATAAAACTAACTTTGATTGCAAAAAATCCAACTTTGATTGCAAAGAATCCAACTTTGATTGCAAATAATTTAACTTTGATTGCAAAGAATCCAACTTTGATAGCAAAATGTCAACTTTAATTGCAAAATGTCAACTTTTATTGCAAAATGTCCAACTTAGATCGAAAAACCCTATATATTACGAAGTGTATATATTATTAACAAATATTCATATCAACAACTGAGATTAGTATTATATTTATTTTATTACGCAATTAAAGCTTTATTAATAACCTAACAATGTATTAAAGTGGCTTCGTAATAGCTTGACCTAGGATCTACAATGTACATTTCTATGAAATATATAAATTTTTTATTTGAAAAAACAATTAAAATTGTGCTATGAATATTTTTTAAAATATAGCTATAATACCGATTTTTATTATCAACAATAAAATTTAAAAAATAAATATTTTTTTAAATTTACTTTTTGTACTTAGAATAGATATAATTATATATTTTTTATTTTTTTTTTCATAATTCAATTTATGATTATTAAACTTTTATTTTAAAAAATTAATAAAATTTTAATTTAAAATTTGAAAAAATTTATCAGACAAAAGTGCGGCGATTCGAGTGTTTTGGGCTTCACGTTCGACAATACATGTTAACTTAACAAATTAATCCGAAAACATCAATCACTATTTTATTTAAAACTAAATTTTAAAATAAAAAGTTTAAAATAAAAATTAAAAAAATTAAAAAAATTAAAAAAGAAAATTAACAAAGAAAATTAACAAAGAAAATTAAAAAAATTAAAAAATAAAAGAATTAAAAAAAAAATTAAAAAAAAATAATAAAATGCTTCGCTGGGAATCGAACCTGATTGCTTTTTGCATGTCGCGCGCTTCGCGCGCGACAATAATTAAAATTATTTTAGTAGAGAAGACGGTTCCAGGTCTTGTAAAAGTATAATAGAATACTACCTGCGATAAAACCGCACTTCCGACTCACGTCACAACCCTTATTTTTCTAACCCTTATTTTCTAATAATCATTTTTTTACCCCCATTTTTTTACTTTCATTTTTTAACCCTCATTTTTTAATCCTTATTTTTAAGCCTTTATTTTTTAACCATTATTTAAAAACCCATTTTTTACCCCTTATTTTTTAACCCTGATTTTAAACCTCTATTTCTTACCCCTATTGTTTAATCCTTATTTATTAACTCCCGTTTTTTAACTCTCATTTTTTAACCCCTGTTTTGTTACCCGTTTTTAACCCTCTTTTTAACCCTAATTTTTTAACCCTTATTTTTTTAACCATTATTTTTTACCCTTATTTCATACCATTATTTAACAACCCTTTTTTGCCATTGCCCCCAAAATTTTTTTAAAATTGGTTTAAAAATAAGAATTAAAGAATAAGGGTTAAAAAATAACGCTTTTGAATAATTGTTAAAAAACAAGGATTAAAAGTTAAAAAAAATAAGGGTTAAAAGACTAATGGTTACAAATAAGGGATTAAAATAATGGTTAAAAACAAGTTTTATCATTAGGATTAAAAATTAAGGGTTAAAAATAAGGATTAAAAAATTATGTTAAAAGATAAGGTTAAAAATAAGAGTTAAAAAATATGTGTTTTAAAAATGGGGATAAAAATAAGTGTTAATTAAGAGGGTTGGAAAATGAGGGTGGGAAAATGAGGGTTGAAAATGAGGGTTGAAAAAGTATAATCGATGCTGATTTGCGCGTATCATCTATAACTCTGGCAAATGTGTCTATGAGTCTTAAAGGAATGCGTCTTAAACTTAGAAAGAAATGAGTCTATAGCTTTGAAAGAAATGAGTCTATAGCTTTGAAAGAAATGAGTCTATAGCTTTGAAAGAAATGCGTCTATATTTTTAGAAACTTCTGTATTGCAACGAGGGTAATATAATAATACAACGAGGGTATATAATAATGAAACGAGCTATAATGAAAAGAGTCGTCTAGAATAATGAAAAGAGTCGTCTATAATAATGAAAAGTTTCGTCTATAAATATAAATGGAGTAATCTATAAAAAAGAAAAGAGTCGTCTATAATAATGAAAAGAGTCATCTATAATAATGAAATGGGCTATATATATCTTTGTAATTTTATTTTTGACCCCGAATCGATTATACATAAAGTTCATTTAATTATTTAAAAAATCGAGTTTAATGCAAATAGGGGGTCAATAATATTGCAAAGAGGGGTCAATAATAATGAAAAAGGGGGTAAATAATAATACAACAAGGGGTCAATAATAATGAAACAATGGGTCAATAATAATGAAACGATGTGTCAATAATAATGCAACAAGGGGTCAACAATAATGCAACACGGGTCAATAATAATGAAAAGGGTTGTATTACCCCCAAATTATTTTCTCGTTAAGTAAATAAAAAGATTCAAGTTTATAAGTATCTTCATTTTCTAAATTCTAAAATGTTTGCATTTTTATATAAGAATCAATAATAATCTTCTTTTTTTCCTAATTTAGCGAATATAAATTAGGAAAAGGAAGGTTATTATTAATTCTTATATAAAAATGCAGACATTTTAAAATTTAGAATATGACGATACTTATAAACTGAATTTTTTTTTACTAACCGAAACAATAATAAGGGGGAAAAACGGCTAGAAATATAAAATCTATATAAACGGAATTAATTTATTTTATATTGAATTATTAGACTTTCTAGGCATAATTTTCAATAAACCATTAATTAATTTAGTTATTACAGATTTTATATTTCTACCCGTTATTACCCCAAATTTTTTTTTTCGTTAAGTAAATAAAAAAATTCAGTTTATAAGTATATTCATCTTCTAAATTATAAAATGTTTGCATTTTTACATAAGAATAAATAATAATTTTCTTTTTTTCCTAATTTAGATTCGATAATTTAAAAAAGAAGATTGTTATTGATTATTATATAAAAATGCAAACAATTCAAAATTTAGAAGATGAATATACATATAAACTGATTTTTTTTATTTACTTAACGAGAAAAAAATTTGGGGAAGAGGTAATAACAAGCTAGGACCGAAAAATGATCCTATAGAAATCTTCTTTGCTTATAGGGAATTTATATCAATTTTTTAGGATCTATTTCCAAATCCATTGGTGGATGAATTACTGATAGAACTTCTTAATGTAAAATTATTTACATTGTTCGATCTATACCTAAGATATCATAAAATTCTATTAAATTCTGAACATATTCATGAAACAGCATTTATCATACTTGTACAACATTAGGAATATCTTCGTATGTCATTTGGAAAAAAAACGCCAAGCAATCTTCAAATAAACTATGCAAACAATGCTTGATCATCTTAGCATTGTATAATTTTATTTAGAAGACATTCTTATCTTCCGTAAAACAGAGAAAAATCATATGGAACATTTAGAGAAAGAAGGCGCATTTTATAAATAATAGCGTTAAATAGATCTAGAAAAATCTTTACTCTTCAAAAGAGAAGTAAAATTTCTGAGGAAAAAAATTTCAAACAATAAAATTAAGCCAGATATAAGAAATTGGAAAATTTTAAACTAAATGGATTTCCAAACATTAAACAGATATTATAATCTCTTATCGGCTTTATAAATTAGTACAGAACATTTTTACCTGAATGAGTTTTAAATTAAGAAACATCCGATAAAAATTTACTAAAAATAAAATAACGTGGTCTGATTATGACAAACTCAAATATTTAAAATTTTGGTACTACAACGGGACAGGGACCTGAAGAAAATCGAACTCAAGAAAAAGTATAGATATAAGAGAATACTAAAGTTATTTGTTATTTGATAATTCTGATAGTTTCTTATATAAATTAATATATTACCATATGTAGTATGTTTCGCGAACGAAACATACTGTGAGATACCTGGTGCAACCCAAGATTTAGAATCTAGGGAAATTAGTGATGATCTTTGAATTACAATTCGAGATAAGTTCCAATGTGAATTTGATCAATTTTTGATTAAAAGGCTATAAATAAAAATATATCTTCAGACCCCATGAGACATACGGGGATGACGATGAACACACGCCTTTCTAGGAACAAAGACTTAAATAAACAAACTTCTTCGAAATCACTTTTTAGTTTTTATCTTAAACACAACCGCGTGCCCCGAGAGCACGACATCATGAGCTCATGCAAAAGTCTCGGAGAATCAATCACGGAATAAATGAATAAACATGTTTCTAACAATACATCCGATGAGACGACAAAGCACGCCGCCTTTGAATTTGTATCAAAGGCAACCTGTCTTAAAATACAACAAAAAATTAGAATACTCAAAGACATAGCAAAACATGATCAACTCAAATAGACGAAAACATTTAAAGAGCTTGCAGATATGTGCGAATGTACTAAAGAGGGGAGACTAGAAGTCTTGACTATTGTCATTAGCCCGGAAATTCAAAATACCATAACATATTCCAGAAATCGGCATGGAATACTTGAAGCAGTTCTGAGGATGAAATATAATACCTCGAACACACATCATTATTATCAAAAATTATCCAATATAAGACAGGAAAACTTTTACAGAATCAAAAAATACGCGATAGAAATTATAAGGAGTTGTACAAAGCTGGCATTGTGTTGCTAAAGGTCTGATGAATTGATGAAACAGAAAGCCGAAGAAATATTTTTTTGTAAATCTCGAAAATCATGTAAAGATTGAAATGCAAAAGGTAAATAAATAAAGTTCACAAGAAATTGAAGAAACGATAGATCGCATTGAATCAATGATATTAGAAGAAATATTAACAAAAAGAAATAAAGAAACATTTCATAAAATTTGAAAGTATGAAAAAACAAAGAGTGAATACTATAAATACAAGTCGTAAAAGAAAATAAACAAAAGGTTCTGTGGTTATCACAAGACCTCCTCGTATTCTGATGAAAAATGCCGTCATCTAAATAAGCAGAAATAGGTAGTGGAAGATCGAAGTAGTAAATTATATCCGTATTTGAATCTATAGATTCCCCTAAAACAATTGAAATGACATTCACAGTAAATTATAATAGAATTCAAGCTCTAATAGATACGTATGCATCGTACAATTTCATCCCAAAACATATAGCGAAATCACTAAATCACAAACAATCGGATTTAGAGAATTTTTTGAAGTTGAAACATCTTCAGGCGATAAATACATTGCAAGACGGTGACAAATCTAGAATTTTATATAAATGAAGATAAAAACAGCCGCTACCGATAAAAATTTTACGTTTTAGAGTCAAGAAGTAGAAACTTCATTTTAGGAATGCAATTTCTCCAAGAGAATGATGCGATAATAAATCTAAAAGAACATTTGATAAATCTAGATTCGAAAGAATATGAAATAAATGACAGAATCACTAATTTCGACGAATATGATGAAAGAATCACTAACAAGACAATTATATTCCGTTTATGCGAAAATTTTATAGGTTTTCGTGAATTAATAAAGAATATGCGTAATATAAACCCCAGAATCGGTTTAATTCCTCAATATGAACACGCGATAGTATTAAAATGCGACTTTGACTATAAATTTAAAGAATACTCAATACCATTTAGGTTTAGAGATGAAATGGAAAAACACCTGGTAGAATTTGAAAGATAAAATATTATTATTGAAATGGAAACACCTTATGTATCTCCTGCATTCATGCTTAGAAAGAAGAACGGAAATATCAGATTTATCGTAGATTAACGGGACCTGAATAAGTGCACAAAACCTACTCACGTATCATTTCTGAAAATGGTAGATATTTTGCAGAGTCTTAAAGGATCGATATATTTTACGACATTTGATCTAAACCAGTGATATTATCAAATCCCGATATGTGAATCTGATATAATAAAAACTGGGTTCAGAATATGCGGAAAGACCTATGTGTTCAACAGAATGCCGTTTGGCTTAGCTAATGCACCAAGAACATTCACTAAGGGCATGATAAAAATACTAGGTGTGTTTCCCTTTGTAAAACTTTATATGGACGACATTCTTATACATTCACAAACCGAAGAGGATCACTACGAGCATCTGAAAATAGTTTTAGACAGATGAATACAAGCAGACGCGTCGATAAATTTTGAAAAATCGGAGTTTAGAAAGACAGAAGTCTGATTTCTTAGCCATATAATCAATAAAGATGGCATAAAAGCAGACATAACAAAGCTAAATGATTTTAAATTTTCAATACCAAAAACAAAGAAAAAACTTCAGCGGCTACTCGGATATCTAAATTGTTTTAGACCGTTCGTACATAATTACGCTCAACATGTCGCGAGTTTGTATCGTAAATTAGGTGATAAGAAGGAAAAAATTATATTGACGGACTCTGAATTAAGCAACATAAATAAATTAATTGAAAAAATAAAATCAAATTCTATGTCATCCTGATTTGAATGAAGAATATATTCTGGAGGTAGACGCTTAAATATCGGAATAGGCGCCCTTTATTTAAAAAAAACTTGGTAATAGGCTATTACAGCACGATATTCAAGAAAAGCGAATTAAATTATACAATATCGGAAAAGGAAACTTATGCAATCTTAAAGGCATTAGATCATTTACGGCAATTGATATTGGGTTAAAGAATTATTATAAGGACAGATCATTATAACAATTTATTTAGCAAGGAACTGACAAAAAGACAGCAAAGGTGGAAGCTTCTTATGCAAGTGTTTGATTTTAAACTAGAACATATCAGAGGAAGAGATAAAATTTCTGCAGATACCCTTTCACGAAATTCTTATCCTAAAAAGTGTTTAAAGATAACGAGAAATATAAATATCAGAGCAGCATCAATAAATTAAAATTTTTTAGAAGATATCCCGCATGCAAATGATATGAAAAGGTATAGTGAATTGACTTCAGAAATTGAGAATTTGCAGTCTAATAAAGCTTCTAGTCATTTAATATACAATAAAATAAAGGAATTGCACAAACTTAATTCACCTCAGCTATAAGAAGTTCAGAAATCCACTGTCAGAAACCATCGAAGTTAAAGGGATTTTTAAACAAATAAAAAATGTATGCTCTGTATGTAAAAGTTGTCGACTTGAAAAATAAACATACATCAAAACATCAAAAATAAATTATTTACCAGAAATTCCAGATTTGCATGAAAAGATATTGATTGACATAAAAAGCCCATAAAATGTACTCACTTAAAAACAAGAAGATCTAAAAAAATTTTCTCTATTTTGGCGATAACAGAATTTATTGGCAGATATACTGAAATCGAAATACTATACGACATCAACTATGTTACTGTCTGTAAAGCAATAATCGAAATATGGTTGAAAAGACATGGTGTAAAAAAAAAAATTGTGTCACTGATAGCGGAAGACAGTTCGCCTCATCAATATTTGAACATCTTATGAATGGAAATAATGTCAAACGCATTCTAACATCACCACATAATCCTAGTGGAAACGCAGTCATTGAAAGAATAAATAATGAAATAGGCGTTTCATTAAGATTTTCAAGAACTTTGTCGTTAAAAGAATGTTCCGGTAATATTTGGAGAAGATTAAATTTAACAGTAAACAAATCAACAGAACACTCACCATTCAGAATATTCTTTAACAACAAACAATTATTAGAAAAAAATTTAAGAATGAAATAATATTGAGAGTTTGAAGAAAAAATTGAAAGAACAGTTAGAAAATAATGTTGGGAAATAGAACAAGCGAAAAAGAAATTTTTCATTTGATAAAGGCGATTTGATTTTGAAAAAGAACTTCGATCCTGATAAGGTGACGACAAGGTTTAAAAAACCTTACAAGATTATAGGAATTAGTAAACTTAAAAATTCTCTGATAATTGATGAAGGAAGCAAGTTAGCGAAAGTTTCAATAAAGAACGTTAAACCTTTTAAGGAGGGTGAATAATGTGATAAACCTGGTGCAACCCAAGATTTAGAATCTAAGGAAATTAGTGATGATTTTTGAATTACAATTCGAAATAAGTTCCAATGTGAATTTGATCAATTTTTGATTAAAAGGCTATAAATAAAAATATATCTTCAGACCCCATGAGACATACGAAGATGACGATGAACACACGCCCTTCTTGGAACAAAAACTTAAATAAACAAACTTCTTCGAAATCACTTTTTAGTTTTTATCTTAAACACAACCGCGTGCCCCGAGAGCACCACAATACTAAATATAGTAATATATTAATTTATATAAGAAACTATTCCAGAATTATCAAATAACAAAGAACTTTATGATTCTCGGATATTTATACTTTTTCTTGAGCTCGATTTTCTTCAGGTCCCTAACCCGTTGTAGTACCGAAATTTTGATCATATAAAAAATGTATGTCGCTTTCATTCCTAAAGTTAATCAAGCCTATACTTTTTATACAGATACTTATGATTATGTTATAATAGACGTATTATGTCAGGATTATAAGTTTACAGGTGTTTTTTTAATTAAATTAAACACTTCACAATTTAATTATTCAATCGTTGAAAAGGATACGTTTTCAGTGATAAAATCCTCACTATATTTTATACAATCATACTCGGTTCATTTACAGCCATATATTCATGCCGATTTTAGGAATATATGCTCTCAAAAACATCTTCAGAATCACAGAATCGCAAGATAGATGCTTTTAATATTTTAATTTTCTTATGAAATCAAACACAACCAGCCCTCGAAAATAAAGCCGCTGATTATCTTTCAAGACTATGTGTTGCTTCTACAGAAAGATCAACAATAAATTTTACCCCATTTTCTATAAAATTTCTTACAAAAAAAACTTTAAAATACAAAACGATATACTTCAGAAATCAAAATTTGTCATACTAGATGATAAAAAAAATAATTTATGAGAATTTTTAATTTATATATTGGACAGCCGGGGCAAAAAATGAAATTAACACTATTTTAGGTGTATGAAATTAAAGGCTATCGAAAATTATAAATTGTATCCTCTAATTTTAGACAATGCTAAAATCAATTTTAAGCTTAAGCGGTCAAAATTTAGGTTGATTAAGTGCTTCAATACTGTTAGAAAGAATATCTGTAGTTATAACAGGACCATTTGCATCTTATTAATTTAATAATAATTCATCTAATAAAAACTTTTATCTTTTTGTTATTACCGAAATGTGCACACGATATACAAAAATGGGAATAATAGAATATCTCAAACAAAATCATCATGAAAATGCCTAAAAATAAAATGGTTTAAAATTTTCAGATCAACAAAATTAATACATTCGGATCTAGAGACACAATTTACATCGTCTTATTTTAAGAAAAGACCCAAAAATGTATCAAAAAAAACATCACTATTTCTCAAAGTCCACAAGGAAAAGGGAATTTTCAAACAAGTCGATATTTCTATCGTTCAACTACATCGCATGTTCAGAAGTAAAATATAAATCAATTAAATTTTTAAATCATGAAAGAAAACTAAACTTAAAACAATCTCCATTCTTAGATGTTCACATCATGAATATATTACAAGGAAAGTCCAATTCATCCATACATGATAGAAGGAAATAAAACTAATCAAACGTTAATAAATGTCCAAAATGCAAATAAACTAAATACCAATAATCCAGATAAATTTAAAAAAAATGTGCTGAAATTGGGCTGAAACTGTATATCAAAATATTTTAAACACAAAAACAGAAGGTCGATTTAAAGAGCCCTATATCCTTTTCGAAATATCAAATTTTAATAATAGATTAAGAGTAGAAAATGATTAAGAAATATTGTGCGTAATGATTAAAAATCATAGGGTTTTTCTGAAGTCGGTTAATTGTCGTGATTCAACATAATTAAGCCGAAAAATTATATTGTTGTTAGATTGTTGCCCGAATTAATAAATCAAGGGTAAATTCTTCTTTTAGAAAACAGTAAAAGTATAATTGTAAACATAATTTGGATCTAGTCGGTTTTTTTCCCCTATTACAAACTGTCGATTTTTTTCCCCTATTTTTTTAAAAAAAAATTAAAATAAATAAAATTATATCAATAAATTTAATAAATTTAAAAAGTC